>PVHP010004596.1:0-69522 GCA_004024765.1 Zapus hudsonius | reverse complement strand
ACAGTGTCTATCATCATCTCCCTGGAGCTGGTTGTCAGTCTGGCAGTGAGAGCAGTACTTATGAAACTTTCTCTGCAATCTCTCCTGAGCCCTGGCAGGTGTGCTAGAGGTGGCATGTCTTATTGCAAGCAGTCAGGTATCTTTTCTTGTCGTATTGATGGATCTTGGAACTCCTCAGTTTCTCAGCTATCTATAAAATAAAACAGATACTACAACCAGGAGTGTCCCCTCTCCCAACTCTTGCCTTATCCCTTTCCTTGGAGACGGGGTTGAAAGGAGTTAAGTTCTTAAAAGCCAACGGTGCTTCAATAAGCAGCTTTTGATAAGCTTTATTGGAAGTGGTGAGGAAAGAAATTGAGGCGTCTGGGCTATGTATTGCTTACTTTTCTCATCACTGTGAACAAATACCTGAAAAGAAGCAATTTAAGGAGGAAAGGTTTATTCCTGCTCCCATGTGAGAGGAGACAGCCCGTCATGTCAGGGAAGACACTGCTCTGGGCCGTGTTTCTGCAGGAGCTGGCGGCAGCTTGTTACATAGAGCTGATCAGGAAGCAGAGATAGACTAGGAAGTGGGGCTGGACCATAATCTTCCAGGCCTGCTCAAGAGACCCAGCTGGATCGCACTTCCTAAAAATTCCAGGTCAGTGTGAGCAAGACCCTACCCCCTACCTCAAAAGAAAAGGAAGGAAGGAAGGGGAGGGAGGGAGGGAGAGAGAGAGAGAAAGAAAGCAAACCTAGAAGAGAAAATACGAGTAAGCTTACAGGAGTTATCATTTATGAGTATTTGTGGAGTTTTACGATGATGATAAATATACTGTATGATATTGTATGGTGCAGATTCCCTCAGTCTTCCCTACTAATGAGTAGGTTTCTTTGCCTGGTAAACAATGGCAGCAGAGATTCTCAATTTGACTTGCCCTGCAGCATCTCGCAGTGGACAGGACTTTGGTCAACAGTGTGACACGCATGGAGAACAGGGAGGACATAGGGCAAAAGCTCTGGAGTCTTAAGTGTCGCAGCCCCTCCCCCAAGTGGTAAGGGCTGCTCATCTCTAACAGATGGTCTTCAAGCCCGGGAGATGGGCCAGCAGTGAGAGGTGCTTGAGTGTAGTCTGCTGGGCCAGGGCCAGCTCCCTGCATCTACAAAAAGCCAGGTGGAAAGAGTGATGTAGGCATTTGGAGTTCAGTGGTAAGAGGCCCTGGCATAAATAAATCAATAAAAAGTGGTCTCTGGTCAGTAGGCCAGGTCACCCCCAGATTCCTTACAGCCCACTCTCCACCTTGACAAAGGACTGTGATACCTGAAAGCTCAGTCTGCCTGCAGTGCTGGAGAGCCAGAAGAAAGACCGAGTTGTGGGGGATTCAACCCCATCCTTCCCACACCCCTCTTATCATTTTAGGGTAGTCAGAGGCAAGGTGGGATACCAGGGCAGCAGACGCTTCAGAAAAGTAAACGAGGAAGGATATGTGAAGAACAAATAGAACCTTCTAAATTTGGTCACAATTTATGCAAAATTGCCCTGGAATGTGTGGGCTTCCAAGGCACTTCTCTGACGCTCAGACTTCGGGGAACTTTTCATCTGTCTCCTACTATTCCAGGGAGCTGTTGCCTCCACTCCTGTCTGGGTGGAGCGGCCCCTGGTGTCACCCTGCTCCAACTGGAGTGGAGCGGCTGCTGGCAAGGGCATGAGGCCTCCACTAAGTGACACCCCTCATGATCTCCCACGCTTCCTGCATCTCCAGCTCTTTTCTCTAAAGGGTAATGGTTGCCAAGGGCAGAGCAGTCTGAATCATTTCATTCTCACAAGGAGAAGATCTGTCCTAGAATCACACTGAGTCTGGCTAATGCTGTGGCTGTGGGGTGGAACTCCAGCTGTGTTGTCAACTTTGTCGTCCTTAGCATCTGTGGAGTGGCATGTTGCTCTCACCACACAGTCTGTGAGTGCCAGCCTGTCACCCTGTTTCTCTCCACGTCTTTAAGTAGTCATTTTGAGGCGAGAAACAGCACATGTAGAGCTCCACAGAGCTTCCAGGCACAGGCAGGCCAGAGCAGAGAGTGGCCTTTAGATGTGCTTCCGGGTCAGCCACCCCGGTATGTGGAGGGTTAACTTGCTTGCACACAAATAAAATACCTAGTTAAAGAAGAACTACTTTAAAAACAGACTTTTTTCGGCCACCTAGGGAGAGAATACCTTAAGCAGACATGTACCTCATTCCGGAGACTTTGAGGTAGCTTAGGGACAAGCTTTGGTAGATGGGACAATCTGGACTCAAAGATTTAGTGGCAGGATGGCTTCCTTGCTGTGCCACCTCCTTCCTCGTCCAGCTGCAGCACTATCCCAGCTTCCCTTAGAACCACAGGGGCTTCGCTCACACCCTGAGCCCCACCGTGGGGCTGCTCTGCTCAGATGGGGGCTTTAGAAGCCGGGCCTTCATCTGGTTCTGGATCTTTCCTTTCCCTACCTTTTTTGAAGTCTCATCTGAGTGTCAGTCTTACTCCCAAGGTTAACTCCACTCTCAAAACATGTGTCTCCTTGCTCCTCCAGGCTCGGGAACCTTCCATCCTTGTCCTAGCCGTGTTGGGGGTAGGGGTCTCCTTTCCATTCGAATCCATCTGTTGCGGGGTAAGCTGGGGGTTAGAATTTAGATAATGCCCAGCAAAATTCTAATGCACTCCAAAATTTAAGAGTACCCAGATTCTTGTCTATAAAGTTAAAGAATTAAAATCATAGACAACAAGATATTAAGGTATAGTGGGAGACTTTATTATTTAAGGGAACATGGGGAGTTACAGAGTTCTCCAGCCACCAGTGTGGGGAGAAAAACCTGGAGAGTTTAACAGAATTTATGCTGTTTAGCTAAACAAGCAGAAGAAGAAAAGATAACAGAGGGCTCCCATCATGAGGAGAGGTTCATGAGGGAAAAAATCTGGAGCCTTCCCCCACCCCAGCCATTAGGGGAAAGGCCTTACCTTTCTATGGGAGATTCAGAGGTCCATTTGCCAGCTTGCCATGTGGGGTAGAGAAGGCGGATTAACTGTTCAGTCAGTATTTCCTGCCCTAGGTCGGCAGGGAGACCATTGATTGCTTCATACCTGACCAATAAGTTTTAGTGCCTAGGTTTGGGCTCTGGCTAGAGACACCTCCCACTCAAAGGACAGGTGTCTATGGAGCTGCCTGACCCATCACAATCCTCCCTCTGAAGAAATAACCCTAACTGCTGTTAGGGTACTGGGAAATGGAATTGAAAAAAAAAAAAGCACCAGAAGAAGTATATACATGTTTAAGAAACAAAAGTTAACAATATCCATTTTGATCCTGTAGGCAGCAAGGCAAAGCTCTGATTGGGGAGGGTTAAGGAGGAGCTTGGCAACATTGTATGGGGTCTCTCTCCTAAACTCCCACACCTCCTGCTAAGGTGGCAAGAATGTGAACTGTGAATTCAGCAGATCTGAGAAAGGAATTTCCTGATGTGCCCATGTACATGTGTAGAGCATGTGTTGTGTGGTATATTATGTGTGGCGTATGTACATGTGTGTGCAGATCTAAGAAAGGAATCCCTGATGTGCCCAGGTACATGTGCAGAGCATTGTGATGTGGTATATTATGTGTCATATGCACATGTGTGTAGAAGCACATGTGTGTGCATAACGGTCTGTCCCTCAGCGAGGAGCTCCAGGCCATAAGCCCCAGCTAGCCTCTCATCCCTGCATCCCTCCCCTGGGGTTATAGACCTGTATAGCCTTGCCCAACTTTTTCCATCGGTTCTGAGGAGTTGAACTTGGACAGTCTCAGTCTTTCCCAGGTTCTCATACTTTAGCAGCAAGTGTTCTTAGCCACTGAGCCCAAAAGCTTGCTGGCCTAGCTAGTCTGCTAGCTTTGGGGGATTCCCTGCCTCCAGTCCATGGGCTGGGATGGCAGACATGCCACCATGCCCACCCAGCCTTCACATGGGTTCTGTGGCCAGCGCTTTGCCCACTGAGCCATCTCCCCAGCCCCGAGCAACTTGATGTCATTAGACACATTTGCAGCCAACCTTAGCGGTGGGAAGACAGCCTTCTTATTAGGGCCTCATCCTTCATGAGTGCTGCATCATGCAAGATGTCTCTTTCCTTTCTGACCCCTAGCTCGGCACTCCTGAGCATGTTCATTTGCCTGCTGCAATTAAGCAGTCTGCAATCCCACAGGAGGCCATCCGAGAGCAGGTGGGTGAGCAAGCAATCACCTCCAGCCTATTTAAACAAGCAGCGGTGATGAGGACAGGGTGAAGGAGGCATGAGGAATGAGAAGGCAAGGGAGAGAGGGAGACACAGCCTGCAGGACTATGGAGGCCATGAGGGTGGAGGGCTTTCAGGGAAGCAAAGAGAGGATCATTGTTACCCAAAAGAAGAGTCAGGATTTTGAGAAAACAAAATGAACCAGGCGGGCATGGTGGCCTTTAATCCCAGCACTCTGGAGTCAGAGGCAGGAGGAGCACTATGAGTTTGAGGCCACCCTGAGACTAAATAGTGAATTCCAGGTCAGCCTGGGCTAGATTGAGACCCTACCTCGAAAAACCAAAAATAAATAAATAAAAATAAGAAATAAATAAAAAAGGAAACCCTGGAACTGTGCGCACTCCTCTGCAGCCACTTCCTGGAGCACCCTGTGATGAGCTTATCCATGTTCATTTCACACTTCAACCAAGCATGCTATGGAAGCCTATAGCATCTTTATCATACCCTGACTTCCCAGGTGGGAATAGTTCAGCTGCTGAAATACTACAGTATGATGTCACGGTATTCTCTGTGGTTCCAGTATGGATAAAGGCAGGCGCTGTTCTCCATAGTGTGCTTTATCAGTAGTGATCCCCTTAGATAAGTAAATGGACGCTTATATCCCCTAACACATTAAAGGACTACCCGTCTGCCACTCACGGAACTAGGACCATCGTCCACTCCTTCACACAGTGGACCTCTCTGTTGAGCCTACACAAACAGAGATGGATGGCTGTTCCCAGGTCAGAGGCAAGGTAACTGGATCAACTGGGGCAGCTTACTGGACTTGTCTGAGGTTTGAATTTATCGTGTAAAATGAGGATACTGGTACTGCCCCCTGTGGTCGTTAATTTCTCTCATTGCGGTGACAACACAACAAAAGCAGCTTGTGGAGGAAAGGGTTGATTTTGGCGAATGGACTAGAGAGGAAGCGCCATCGTGACAGGGAAAATGATGGTATGAGCGAGTGAACATCACCTCCACTGTAGCTCTGGCAACAGTGGCAGGAGGGTATGCCAAGCACTGGCACAGGGAAGCTGGCTATAACACTCATGTACATGACCCCAACAGCACAGCTCCAACAAGGTTCCAATACCCAAACTGCCATCAGCTGGGGACCGAGCATTCAGAACACATTCGTTTGTGGGGAACACCTGGATCAAACCATCCCACCCCCCAAGACTGTTGTGACTGTTAGAAATGTATACTGCACAGAAGGGACAAAAGCAAGAGCAGAATATTTAGAAGAATTACATGTCACTTCTGTTCCCTCGATGTCTTTGGAGAAGTTATTTCTTGACAAGCTCATCAGCACTTTAAACACACAGAGACACATGCATACAAACAACCCCCACCTCGTCCTCTCTCGGGTGGTTATCATATCTGACTGGAAATTCCCCAGCATGTTTAGGGCTTTTTTTTTTTTCTGGAATGGGTGAACATAACTAGAATTACAGCATGTCATCTGTTGCATATTTGGAAAAACTTCTTTAAACCTAACTCGACCCTAACCTGCTGTCTTTGACCCAGAATTCCAGACAGATTCTTGGGTCTTCTAAACTCATAAACATTTAGTGTTTGTGTTTCTAGGCTAATTTTTTTAGTGCAAAAAAAAATTACATCTGGCATTTTGTAATCTTCTAAAGGAAGTTTTCCAGACACCTTCGGGGGCCTGATTTCTTAATAACGCTGCCATGGTTTTGTAAGGTGCTAGACACCTCTCCTGAACACCTTCAAGTTTGTCAACACTAAATCCCTAAAGTCAAAATGATGATATTAACGTGTCATTGTAAATGCATCTGGGATCCTTGGGAACTTGAAAGACTTCTATTTCAGTGTTTAGGATGAAACATACGGCTAATTAATAAAATGTGGAGCTAAGTGCTGTGCCAAATGAAATAAATATTTATTGGAAATAACTGAAATGACTTTGTTACAGTAGGAAGGTTCCCCCCTTACTGCCTTCTGAAGAATGCTGGATGCACTCATCTGTTTTCACTAACACATGCTGAGCGTTCTGCCCAGCTCTCCAGAGCAAGGATTACCCCAAGACCAGGGAGCAATCACACCATCCAAAGGTATTAAATAAGTATTTGATGATCAATCCTCTTAGGACCTCAAGAGCAATTTTAAAATGTAAATTGTCTGAGGATTAGCCCTGTGGTTCCTAATTAAATGAGGAAGTTGCATTTTTAAACACTCATGCCCTGCTCAGAATTCTCCATCGCTTTTTTAAAGTTACAAAACATGTTGCAGGCTACAGAATTCAGCTTAATAACTTTCAGAAGGGTTTGATATTTCATTCACACTTTGGCTTATTAAAGGTGTAGGCTAGTAAACAGAGTCATTTCTCCCATTTCCTCCAGTACTGGGGAGGGTACAAAATCCAGCTGCCTTTCATTAAAGCTATTTTGGAAAGTTGAAGACAGCCCATGAAGACAAGAGGTCTCAAAATTAAATACTTGGAACCCGAGGTTAAACATTCCACATGGCTCTGTGTGTCCCTCTCGCTTTCTATCCGGATGATAGATGACTTTAGGCCGCTGCTACCTAAAGCTTCGTCCGTAATGGTTCAACAGCCAGAACTACTACATCTCCGTTAGGAGTCCTGGCTTTGAAACCATTTCCTGTTCCTTCTGTCATGTTGGAGCCACTTGTAGGACTGTGGTTGCAGAGGACCTTGAACCTTCCTTAGCTCTTTCCCAAGTGCATTCCCGCCTGGAAACATTTCATTCCAGTGCCAATCACCTTGAGGTATTTGTATGTGTGTGTGTGTGGGGGGGGGTTCTTTAATGAAGAATTAAAAGGGGTTTAATCTTCACGGCAGTATTTGCAGAGCTCCCTAGCAGTAGTGGTTTTTTGGTATAATATTAAGGTCAATATTTTACAGAGCAGCAGAAAAAGTTACTTTTTTTTTTTGTTTTTTTGAGGTAGGGTCTCGCTTTAGCCCAGGCTGACCTGGAATTCACTATGTAGTCTCAGGGTGGCCTTGAACTAATGGTAACCCTCCTGCCTCCCAAGTTCTGGGATTAAAGGTGTGTACCACCTAGCCAGCTGAAAAAGTTACTTTTTTTTTTCTTCCATTTTTTTTTATTGTCCATAATGAGTTACATTGTTTAGTGGGCCAACAATGAGTTGTTATCCCCAATTCCCCATTGCCCCCCTTCCCCATCCCCAGTCAGCTGAATATCCTCCTCCATGGGCCGTCTGTATCAGTCTTTGTGGTAGGGGACCATGGATAAGACAAGCCAGCACTCCAGTTCTTTTATGTTAGTGGCTTTAGTATTATACGGTGTTGTTTTTTCCTTTTTGTTAGAGCGTGAGTATATCTGACACAACTCACCCACCATGACTCAGGGAAAGTAAACCTCTTTTAAAAGGCGCTTTTGGAACAATTTCCCAACTGGGATCCAGTGCTATCACTGACTTCCTGTTTGGGAAGCCGTAGAGGTACCGCTGAGAGCAGCTCTCTGAACAGCCCACTGTGTCCTTCGTGAACTCAGATACCCCTACTCTCCCAATTCCAAACAACCGAGCGCACATGCTGGTGAGGATGTGTAGACCCCCCCCCCATATGCTCTTGGGGAGACTATAACAGCACATTCCCTACTGAGACCAGTATGGAGAGTCCTCAAGAGACTCCCAAGAAGAGAAGATGCCTGCATGCCCATGTTTACTGAGGCACTTTTCATAATAGTGTAGACATAACCAACCTGAATGCTCATCAGTGGATGATAAAATAAAGGAACTGTGCTACGTATACATAATGAGATATTATTTAATCACAAAAATAATGATGTCCTAGCATTTGCAGTAAAATGAATGGAACTGGAGAGTATTGTGTTGGGTGAAATGAGATGCAGAAAGGCAGATACTTCACATTCTCTGTCCATGTGATGATTAAAGAGTAGTGATTATTGGAAGCTAGCAAGTGGGGGACGAGGGTTCTTGGGAAGTTGAGTAATGGGTGCGTGACGAGCATGGTTAGATAGAAGTGGTAACTTGTACTCTTCTCCAGAGTCCTGAGGGATTTGTTGCTAGCCACCAACCATCATTTAATAGCAATCAAAAGTGAGGCTCTTGAAGGCTCAAATGAAAAGTCATTACAAGGAGATGGAACAGGACACCTTTATTTGATCAGTAAATATTCTAGTACATATTTATGGACATATGACACTGCACTTATGAATATGGACAAGTATATATCAATCAATTTTTTAAAAAATTTAAGGAGATAACAATGATAGTTACTCTGATTGGATCGTCATATGCTGGAAACAGGCATTAGATTATCATGCTGTACCCCATCAATGTGCTCTCTTGAAATTAATAATGAGGGGTTGGAGAGATGGCTCAGTGCTTAAGACGCTTGCTGGCAAGCCTGATGGCCCAGGTTTGAATTCCCAGTACCCACGTAAAGACAGATGCACAAGGTAGCACATGCATCTGGAGTTCATTTGCAGTGACAGGAGGCTCTGGCCTCCCTCTCTCTCTCTCTCTCTCCCCATCCCCTCTCTATCTCTCTCTCTGTTTACAAATAATAATAAATTAAAAACAATAATAGGGCTGGAGAGATGGCTCAGCGGTTAAGGCACTTGGCTCCAGTGCCTGAGGCCCCTGGTTCAATTCCCCAGGACCCACATAAGCCAGACCCACAAGGTGGTGGCCCTGGTGTGTTCTCTCTCTCTCTCTCTCTCTCTCTCTCTCTCTCTTTCTTTCTCTCTCTGCTTGAAAACGAATAAATAAAATATTTTTAAAATATTAAAAAAACAATAATAATGAAAAATAGTCAATCTTTCTGGAGTTCACCAAGTAAAATCAAATATAGTAGATGTACTGCTTTAAGTGAACCGATACATTAGCATAAAATGGGATAGGTTGTTTTGTATATTTTCCCCTGAAACTTTATTAAAATGGCAATTTTAACACAATTTAGAGAATATTTGATATTAATGCAGAGCAGTTTAGGTTAAAAGTGACCGTTCTACAAGCATAGAGATTCCCCTAGACTCTGACTGCTGAAATATGCCTGCCAGCACAGGTTAAAATATGACTCTATAGAACTGGTAATCTCAGCCCTGGGGAGGCAGAGCGTGGCTGTGACACCCCCCCCCCCCCCCCGGGGAGGCAGAGACAAGAGGATCCCTGGGCCTTCCTGGAAAGCTTGCCCAGCTGTCTGTGAGCTCTGGGTTCAGTGAGAGACTCTGTCTCATAGCAGCAAGGTAGAGAGTGGTTGAGGAAGACACCTGATGTCATCTTCTGGCTTCCACATGCACCTGCACACACATATGTACCCATATACATATAAACACACATTCACACACCAAAACAATTCACAAGTTTTTAACGTATTCTCTTTAAGTTGGAAAATATGAGAGCAAATGTACATACACTCTAAGCAGAAGCAAGGACGGAAGGAAAAAAGAAAAGGTGAAGGCTGTGTGCAGTCAGCATTTGGAGGGGAGACTTCCTGTCTGGAGAAAGGTCTCCACAAGGCGGCTTCAGTTCTAGAAGATGGACAGGCAGCCTCAGTGAGAGCTTACATGCTGGCTGCCAAGCATGTAGTATGAATGTTTCTATTCACAACCCCTGTGCACCTGAGGATTCTTTAAACATTGCTAGGTGCAAAGAGAATAAAATAGGTATGCAATCAAACATTTACTGGCAATAAATGATAAAAAGCTTATGTAAAATAATATTTCTCTTGTTTTTGTGAGGTAGGGTCTCACTCTAGCCCAGGCTGACCTAGCAATCACTCTGTAGTCCCAGGCTGGCCTTGAACTTACAGTGATCCTCCTACCTCTGCCTCCCAAGTGCTGGGATTAAAGGCACATGCCACCATGCCCAGCTCTGAAACAATTTTTGACATATACTTTTACCATTTATTTGAAATGCAAGCACATTTACATATTAATGAGATGTTTATTTTTATATAAAGAATTAAATATTGGCTGACTATTTGATACTAAATCACGTAGAACAGCTTAAGAATTTTTAGAGCACATTGATGTTTTGATTATATAAACGTCTGAGCTGAGGAGGCTGCATCTAATAAATACATAGTACAAAATGACAGAGGCATGTTTAGGACCATTTCAGACATTGTTGAAAATTCTGTTCTAATCCCAAATCAGAATCCATTTAACATCTTTTTATAAAACTCCAGTCAGCAACTTACATGGCAGCTCTTACAATCACGCATTCTAACACAAACTTCAGTGATATACTAATTCATTACATGCTGACAAGTGATGTTGGGAAAATATGAAAGCAATTTGTTTTCTGTAATCGGACTGTCCCGTTTCTATAGGACAGAAAACTTGTGTGTACAGTTAATGAAAACATTGCAGCTCATAGCATATAATAGTCCTGAATCTGAGCTGAGGTGCTTCATGCGTGGCATGAGGGCTCGTGTGTGTGCAAACTGCACCTAGGCTACAGTGAGGTCGCCTAGAAGCACCTTGAACTCATTCCAAGTTTGATTCTGAATTCCTTTGTTGCTGTGGATTCAGAACCCTTTGACTGGTGCCAAAGTTTTTGCAAGCCTCACATTAGTTGTGAACCCCGCATGGGGTACAAATCACAGCTTAAGAAGCTAGATTTTAGATAATACAGCAAAAAATAAAAATAAAGGGTTAATGAGTGTCATTTCTCTTGATCTCTCCACCAGAGGTCACTATTTCATGATCGTGACGGGCTCAAAGTCTGAACTGTAAGAATTGTTACTCTATAAATTTGAATCCACAAATTATTGAAAGGATCAAGGAGACTGAGCCCTCGGCTCCAGGAGCTGGGGACAGACTCTCTTTGAACTACTTTATTGTGCACATGAAAGGACAGTTGTCTAGAAAATGGTTACTGAAGCATCTTAATCTAGATTGTGGTTTTGCTATAAGCCCCCACTAAGCTAAAGCAAATACTTCTTTGAACACACACACACACACACAAAAAAAAAATACTGCCCTTTAAAATTTTACTTTGACTGCCCGAAAACATGGCTTACCCTCTTTACAACATTTAGCAGAAGAGCTACAAAACACTGCTAGACTATAGCTTAGGTATATCTACCAACTCCATGGGTATTGTAAATGACAAGGTGGAAGCAACTAGGCATTTGACCTTGGTGTGGTAGGATCTGGAGTCCTCCTGTGGCTAGGCAGAGTTATTGTGGTGTCTCTTCTGTTATCCATGAACTTTGGAAGGCTTTTCTGGCAATGATCCAGGCTGTAGTTGAAAACATTGAAACAGTACCTTGTGTAAGTCGAACTATGGCATTGCCAAAAGCCATCACACAAAGTAAGGGATAGAATGGTTTACAGTGGAACTCAATAAAAGCATCCTCCGTGAGGGAGTGGGGAGTAGTGACCACAAATAATGTCCATAGGAAATCCTTTACGATTAAGTTTTAAAAGTATTTTTGTTTCTTCATATGGAGTGGCTCTTTGACTTTGTGACATCAAGTTGGGTGAAGGAGAGGCAGGTTGCTGCCTCCCCAGGGTATTGCTATGTGGCTGAGTTCCTCACTCTGCAAGCTTAGCCTGCTGCTAAATCCGCTTGAACAGTAGAGAGCAGTAGAGGAGTGTCTGAGCACAGCCACCGAGTCCAGATGCTCAGGACCAGAATTAAAATCAACTTTGTCCTTGTGAGATGATGTCAGTTCACTGGTAGTGACCGACGTTTTTGCACTGTGTTGTAAATGTATAAATTTTAAAGAAATGGATAACATCCAAATCATGAATTCTCAAATAGGAATGCTGGCATTTATGCTGATAAGCTATTTGTTTGGTTATGAGTCACAGCTGGAACAATTCAGGAAGGATTCTGTGTAAGGTTCAGATCATTGGTGAGAGCTTAAACCATCAAAGTCAATGTCATTTCAATGAATGTCAGTGTATTCCCAGTATTCATTCGAGTATCAATTTCCCAATAGACGTGTCTGTTCCTTACGGTGTAGTCACACTGGCCTTCACACAAATGCATCATCGCCCTGCTGTGTCCTTTGTTTTCCTAGTAGCTCTCCATGGCTGGTAGTAACGGGGTCGGTGGCAGCAGTGACCAGGTCAGCACCACTGTGCTTACATGGTGTCATATACCTGCTGCACTGCTTCCTCTTCTAGTCCCCATGGCCACAGCATCTTCTAGGTCCCCTAGGCTCATGCATTCCTAACTCATAAGCAGTATCACCAGCTACCCAAGCCAGAAGCATGCCATCTGAGAGGCCTCCTCTTCCTTACCTCCAAGTCCTTGCTCTCAAGTCCCCTTGAATCTAGTTCTGAAAATATCTCTCAGTCTATGTGTGGTGGCTCATGCCTATAATCCCAGCACTTAGGAAGTGAAGTTAGGAAGATTGAAAGTTCAAGGTCATCCTCAGCTTTTAAGCCAGCCTTGGTTACATATCTCAGAAAAAAAAACAAAAACTAGAATAAGATAGAATAAAGTAAAATACAGTACATCTCAAATCCATCCTTTTTTCTACTTCCATTGGCAGACTTTCACCAGGGCCCTGTGATCTTAAACCCGTACCCCTACAAGAGATGCCACCCCTGGACTTGCTCCTCCCAGCACCAGTGACATTGATGTGAAAACAGATCCAACCCCTGCACTTCCTATTCATGTCGGAATTCAACCTGAAATCCTGCTGGCTTCCCCCAGTCCCTGAGCACATCTGCCTCACCCTGCACCCTACACCCTTTCCAGTTCTGGCTGACTCGCCAGCCTGCTGCTGCCTTAGGAAGACATGTGATGTGGAGAAGTGCCTGGTGTGCCTTTGTATTCTAGAGTGCTTGTTCCTTTTCAGCGGCCACCTTCTTGTTTCCTGTCACCAGACAGTGATTTTCTTGGACTTGTTTTTCTCTGAAATGTTTTTACTTATTTTCAAGGAGAGAGAGAGAGAGAGAGAGAGAGAGAGAGAGAGAGAGAGAGAGAGAGAGAGAGAGAATGAATGGTTATGCTAGGAGCTCCAACTGTTGCATGCAAACTCCAGATACATGCACCACTTAGTGCATTTGACCCTACATGGGTACTGGGGAGTTGAACCTGGGTCAATACCTCTGACCTCATCGGTTGTGAAATGGGGAAAGTCACAGAACAGGACACTTTGGGTCGTTTAAGAACAAAACAAGTTAAGAAATGGAAAATGCTAGGTTGGCACTGTGCCTGGCACATGAGGACGTGTCATCATCATCATCTTCATCAGTGTCCACAGTGCTAAGCAACAGAACACCACAACCATAGCTGCATTTTGGAAGGGGACCAGGAGGGCCAGGGAAGGAGGACTGGGGCAGGTTTGTCTTGTTTCCATCTCCCTTGTAGTAGGTATGAAAGGGACCTTAGGCCTGGGCTGTGGCAGCTCTGGCAGACCATGCCAAGATCTAATGCAGGGATGATGAAAACCTAATGGAGGAGCCAGGGAAGAACCCAGGGAGAGCAGAGTGAATGGGAGAGCGCCTCCATCTACTGCCAGGCTTCCCACTGAGTGGGTGAGTTGAGGGGAGATGTAGGTCACAGGCCTGGACCCAGATGATGGTGTTTTGGAGTGTGTCTCTGACTTCTTTCCAAAGGGAAATTAAACATGGTTTTTAGTTCCCCATGAGCATAAAACATTGGAATTGTCTCTTTCCCATTAAGGAAGTTCAATGTCAGGTAAATGTCAGCCTTCTAGTTAGGTTTTTGTAGCAGGCATCTGTCTACCCAGCAAGATGGACCTTGTAATTTCTGACTTGATGGTCTTGATCACTCTCGGCACCTTTATGGTTTCAATAAGGTGACGTGTGGTAGGTGGAAATGGAATCTCCTGTGGACCACTAGGGAGTTCACCGCTGCTTGAAACTACAGGACATGTGAGGGCGATGTTGTAATGACACTCAAGAAAAGCCACATGGAGCTTGTATCTTTCTGTAAAGAAAACAGCAGAATATCCTGAAGATGAGCTAGGCAGAGGGAAGAAGGGTTGTGGATTGTCTGAGCCTTGGCAAGCCTATGCACCCGGATACTACCCACACCCACCTACCTATTCCAGAGAATTCTCTGTCTCCCAGGAAGAGACAAGCGGATCGTCACAAGATGATCTCTTTTGCCCTCTTAAGTTCAATAACTTACTCCTTTATCTTACTTTTAAGTTCTCTGTCAAAAACAGTCAGTTTAATAGTTCACAGTGATGGGAGCACGTATTTCTTTAGAAATCTGATTGTTAGTCTTGCTTTGACCCTGTGTGACTTTTCAGATAGGCCTCTTTAGAAGTGCTGCTTCTCTCTTAGGGCCTGAACCAGAGAGCTGTGGACACGGCTCTCATTCCAGGACTCTTTCTGTAAGCACATTTCCTAAGGGCGGTGTGTCTTACCATGGTCACCACAGCTGCCGCTTCCTGTTTCCAGAACAAGCTTAATAAGCATCCAGTAACTAGGAAAACGATATAACACAAATTTTTAAGACATAAACAGACTGTACCATTTGATACCTTTAAAGCAATCGCCCGTTGTTGGCTGCTGGTCCTACGCCAATCAGCTGCTGTGTATTTTACTTTCTTGCGTTTGTTGTTATTGTGGTCTTGTTTTTTTTTTTTTTTTTTGAGACAACATTTCTCTATCTAGTCCAGTGTGGTTTGAATTCTCCATGTAGCCCAGGCTGGCCTCAAACTCATGATCCTCTTGCTTCGGCCTCCTCAGCGTTGGGATTACAGGCATGTGTCACCAAGCCCAGCATGACACAGCACTTCCATTTGTACATGCAAAGGTTGGGCTCAGATGTGCACGGTCGCATGAGCACCTTGTCATCCCAGGGCCATCCTAGGACAGAGGTGCATTGTCTCCTCCACAAAGGTCTCACTTGCCAAGCTCGTCTAAGCGGAGGGAAGGGAACCAGCTGTGAGTCTCTTTCCTGCGGCATGGAATATGGTGGCTCTGTAATACTAGCCCTCGGCAAACATGCTCTGTCACAGTGTCACTACGATGGCACAGTTGGTCCCATGGAGTACAGCAAGGTGTAAGCAGCCCCTTCGGATGCTCAGTGACACTGTGAGTGTGGTGCGCCATGGTTGAATGTCAGTTACATGCAAGCACTCCGAGGCGGGAATACCTCTTCTGTGGGAACATGTTCAGAACAGAGCTCGTCACCTCCAGGGGATGCAGGGATTGGGTAAGCATGAAAACAGTCATAGAAGCAAGCCTGGGTGAGGCCCTAGGGTAACAGCTCTCTCTCAACCTCCCAGCAGCCTTAGGAGGTCCTCCACACTGCTGTTGCGCCCATGTTGCAGATGAGAAGTCTAGTTCGTGTGAGTGAGCCTGTACATATGAGCGCAGTGCCGAACCATGGCTGCCTGTCCCCAGAGTTAATGCTAGAACCTCAGCTCTGAGCTCCGAACAGAAAAGCTGGGTGCTGGCTCAGCTCACTCCCCTGGGAGCGGGGCTCCCATACCTCACAGTCACAGCCAGGCAATCAGGTCCACGAACAGTGGCCAGCTGTCACATGGGTGGTTAGCTCCCTCAATGCCAGGGTCTGGTGGCATTCTGACTGGCTGGGCCCAGCTCTGTGGTGGCTCCATGTCCAGTGTGTGCTGCTGCTACTGTCCCCTCTGCAGAGACTGCTTGGTATTTCAGGAGTTGCTGCAGCCCTGTGAGAGCTCCTAGGGTCTGGAGATGAGGCTTATTAAAGAAAGGGCTGGTGTGAGGGGAGCCACAATTTCCTGTGACTTATAAGGACAAATACATTTTCTGATTCTGCTCATAAACTCTGTTTAGCAAACTAACACAGCCGAGTGGGGGGGCAGGTTTCTGCACCACCACCATGGAGAAACTTAAGCCCGTGCTTTCTTAATAATTAATGGTTGAGGAAGTCCAAATTTGTGCCTGCACACTAGAAACTACTAGACGACTAGACCGTCTTTCAAGTTCCTAGCCTCCCCTATGTTTTTCCAACATTCCTATAAGCAGAAACAATGTGACTCCATTAAAGAAAAGTGCCCACAGATTCTAGCAATGGTTTTCCCTTTTGTGTTTTGTCTACCATCCCAAGCTCACATTTGGTTGTTTCTGGAACTGTGCTTGCAGCCCATGTTGGTTACTGCAATCAATAGTAATCCACTAGCTCAACCCTCAATTCACAGAGGCAAAATTCAGCTCAGCCACTTCTCCCTCACTCACCCCTGACTCAGGTCGACAGAGGACTCTGCTCATCGATGACTCCTGACTCCTGAGGTCAGGCCTCATCAGCATACTTCCACAATCACTCCAGCTAGAGGAGGAGCAGCCATGACCTCAGCTCCCTTCCTACCCGATGGAGAAATTTACACCACAAGCCAAGTTCAGGGCCATGGAGTCGTACATATGCTCACTGTGTGCCTGAGGGCAAGCTGACAATGGCCTCTAGGACTCCCTAAGTGTGTCGTGTTCTGACATGAACGCTAATTTGCTAAAACCATTTTCCTTCTCTTGGATTGAAGTAGTGAACGCCTATGGGACATGAATTTGAATGTGTTTGGTGGCCTCATCTCCAGATAACCTTTGAAGGTGTGCAATCTATGTGTGGGGGGGGGCACCTGTCTTCTTTCTGCTGTGGCCTCTGTGTTAGAGAGAGAGAGTGATGGCTTTCCCGTCCCCACATCAGCATCTTCCCCCTCACCCTGTCTGGTTCTGTCTTGTGGTGACAGATGTAAATCAGAGCTCTGGGTGCTGTTCACCACTTCTCTGCAACTTCCACTTTCACAGTGAAAAATCCACAACAACATCTGTCTTCCATGTCAGCCAGCTACAACTGCACACGTGCTAAACATACACCTGCATGCGTCTGATCACCTGTCTGCCTTATGGCTACAGAGGGGAGATCAGACACAAGCAAAGCCAGCTCCATGATGCCACCAAAGGAGCCTACAGGTTCTGATTTGTTCCCTTATAAACTCAGATTGTCTCCTTTCTGCTGCAGCCTCAGAGTTCTGCCATTTAGTAAGAATGCCTTTTGTGCCCAGCATTTAAAATGCCAAGCAGAGACCCCTCCCCCGGGCACATCTGAGTGATGGTCCCTGCCACCTCAGCCCTGGCACAGAGCCTGGGACACATGTCCACGCTCAAGTGAGAACTGGGATGAGTCCAGAAATGAAAAGAATGTATTGCCCCATGAAGGTGATGGTGTTCTCCTAATTCTAAATATGCTCAGTTAGTCCAAGAAAAAGCACCATAGTATTCTGTTTGATTATTGCACATTACCTATCTTCTGACGATGTAAAATGTTAGTGGGATGCAAAAGCCACTTTGCCTGTCATTGTCAAATTAAGACATTAATGGCTGAGAAGACTCTAACTGGAGTGTGTTGGAGCTGGGAGATGGCTCACCACTGAAGGGGATACACATGGGGGGGGGGGAAGAAGGGTGGACCCAGGCAGAGCAGGACAAGAGGCAGGACTCCAGAGCCCAGGCTGCCCACAGGCAGGGAATGGAGACCTCTAAGCTTAGGTGTGGCCCAGAAAACTGGCCCCACCAGGCCCAAACTGACAACCAGAGCAATAGAGCCCAAAAGGAATTGGCCACAACCATAGTTTGGTAAGTAATGTATTTGTTGGTAAACATATTAGGAGTACAGAGAACTGAACAGTTCCCTGTGGAAGGAAAGTCAGGACTGCAGGAACATCACAGGATAGGGTTGTCCAGGCTCTCATCCCAGGACTGCCTTGTATTCATTGTACTCCCTTCTCACGTTTCTGCACCTTTCTGATCTTACATAAGCTAGTCTACCTCTCAAGGATGCTGTGAAGACGAAAGAAAGTTTTTTAGAACAAGAACTGCCCTTCGCTCATGTTTTACTCTCTCCAAGGGGTGCCTGGACTTCAGATGTTGAGCAGGATTGAAGGCAAAGTCTGTGAACTGGAAGCAATTGAGGCTTCATGCAGAAGAAGCCTGTCTCTGGAGTGGGCAGTCAGTGAGCAGGGTGACAGAACTGTGGTAGATAGAAGTGGAATGTGCAGGTACATGCCTCTTGGAATGCTGACTGTGGGTAACGGGTGAGCCTTGAGCACATTATGCCAGTCATAAAGGGCAGAGTCCTGTATGACTGCACTTACTTGAGGTCCCTAGAGTGTCCACACTCACAGAGGCAGGCATTAGAGAGTTATGACCAGGAGCTGAGGGTAGAGGGATTGGAAAGTTCTGGTTCAGTGGGTATAATTAAAAGTTTTTATTTTTCCACATGAAAATACCTCTGGAGATGGGTGGTGCTAATGGCTGCATAGCACTGGGAATGTACTCAACTGTACATTAGTTTTTCTCTGGTGCTGAGATCGAACTCAGGGCCTCACAATACTAGGCAAGCATTCTCTCACTGAGCTGCACCTCCAACCCCTATACTGAAAAACTTTAAGATGGTAAATTCCATGTATTTTTAACACGGTTTAAAAACCAAGGATGTTTGTGGAGCTGGGGCGATGGCTCAGTGTAAGTATTTGCTGTGTAAGAATAAGTACTCGAGTTCAGATACCCAGATCCCGTGTAAAAGCCAGACACCGTGGTGGGAGTGCACCTACTAGGAAAAGAGAGGCAGAGACAAGAGAATCTTCTAGAAGCTCATGGACCAGCTAGCATGGCTAGTGCAGTGGTGAACAGTGGAAGGCAAGGATTCCACATGCCTGCAGTGAAACACACATGCTCATGAACACACACCACAGACACACCAAAGATAAGGTTTGCATTAGGTATAAGCTTTAGCTATAATCATGTGTCAAAGTTGTGGTGGTTTGAATAGGACTGTAGGCCCCCCCAGAGCCTCAAGGATTTGGGTTAGAATTGTTACTTAAGCCTCCTGTGGTCTTCTGGAAGTGTCACTGGGGGCAGATTTTTTAGCCTTACTATATGTGGTAGCGAGAGGTGGGAGCTCTGGCTGCTCGCTGCTGTCTCTCTGCTTGCATCTGTGGACGTGAGCAACTGCTTCTGCTTCCGCCATGAATGGGGTTTCTGTGGACTCTGTGAGCCTGAGATAAACCCTTCCCTCCCATAAGCTGCTTCTGGTCGGATGTTTGTCCAATAACATAAAGGTAACTGCAGCAAAAGTTGATTTATTAGTAGTAACCAATAGACCATGCTAACAAAATGTCAACAGTTGAAGAAACTGCACAGAGGTATATGATAAATCTCTGCAAAATCTTCATACTTTTCAAATAATTTTAACTAGCAAATCAAGATTGTATGCATAGTGTGCAACTTGGTGTTGTTATATGTGTACACGTGGTGAAATGATTACATTAAGCTACATCCTCATCATTACTGTTTCAGCTCTTTTTGTGGTAAGAACACTTGGAATCTGTGCTTTTAGCAGATTTCAACTGCATAGTAAATTGTTATCAACTATAGTCTCCATCTTGTACAAGAAATCTCTTAGATAAATTCCTCCTGTCCATCTGCCTATCTGAAATAGTGAGTCCTTTGGACCACATCTCCAGAATCCACCCCCCCATACACATACTGACAGCTTCCCTTCATAATCTAAAACTGTTTAGTAAGATTAAGTTTATTTTTTAAAGATGGGAAGAATGGGCTGAAGTAAAGAATTCTTGAGCTCACAGGAGAGATCATTCTATGCCTGCAGACAGGTTGTGAATGTGATGAGGACAGCAGTATGGAAAGAAGAAAAGGATTTTAAAATTTAGATGATTGGTCACAGGGGCAGGTGCAGAGATGACCCTGGTGGGAAAGGACCTGAGTGACCTCCTGAACCTGTCCTCACTTTATACCTGTATAAGAGGAAGTCATGGGAACAGACACATAAATCAGTCAGGAATGTCTTAGGTTCTGAATAAGAAGGCTCAGCATGAACCCTTGGACACTTTCTAAAGCAAAATAGAACACTAACCCTTAAGGACAGAAAGTAGTACAGAGCAGAGCATGAAGTATAGGCCCCAGTCTAGGTCTGGTGTAGACCCAGCTGCTGAGTGTTGATAGCATAAGCCAACCACATGTCACTCCCATAGGATTGTGCATTTTAAATTCTCATCTCATTGTTGTCCCTAAAAGTCCTTAGAAAGTCTTCGTGAGTCAGTTAAGTTCCAACACAATTTTAGCACTCAAGAAGTTCTATATTTGGCATGTTTACACATATTATTTTGATTCTCACAATAACTTTAGAATTATTAAGAAGAAAGTCAAATCATGTGAGTAATAGTGATTCATGAAGGAATCAAACTATGATTTTCCTGCCATTGCCAGGAAGATGAATTGTGACGCTCTAAGCTCCTTTTATAATAACTGCCAAATCAGATATAATCGGATCTTGAAGGCTTAGACCTGCACCCTGTGATCCAGCCAGGCATGCTGGTTATACCATCTAGTGAGGAGGTCCAAAGTGGGCACAGGACAGTCTCAACGTGTGCTCACTCCTGCTGGGGGAGCCTGACCTCCTTTTGGAGTGTCTTCATTGCTGTAGAAACTGGGCCAATACAGTTCCTGGCCAGTGGACAGGGAAGAGGGTGAGGAAGCTGTTGGGGTGCAGGAACATGTGGCTGTGGAGGCAGAATGAACACTAGTGTGGCAAGAACACGATCAAGGGAGGAGAGTGGTTGTCAGGGTGGGGCAGGTGCAAGGCCATGTGACCTGGGCTGAGGCAGGAAGTCTGTGAATAGTGTCTTAAGTTGAGATATCATTGTTTAGTCTTATTCTAGGAAAGATGTCAGTACTAGACCCCTCATATGAACTTCCATGGTCTACTCGGTGTATCAGGGTGCTTTCAGTATGGTCCCAGAAAAGGAAACCGTGTAGCAGGATGCAGTAATGATGCAGGAAGATTGACATAACCTGATATCCTTCAGCTCAGTCTCTATCAAACCATAGTTGGTGTTCAAGAAATGCTTTTGGAACAAAGGGTGGCAGCCTGGAATAAATGTGCACAGAGTGTGTGTGTGTGTGTGTGTGTGTGTGTGTGTGTGTGCATGCACACTTGCAAAGGTCTTCCTGTGGCTTTATTATGCGAGGCTTTAGTTTTGTGTCATGTAACTAAGGTCATCCTTTCCCAGCTTCTGTGATGCCTTCTCCAGTATGGGACAGACTGCAAACCAATACGACACAGTTGTTCTCTTATTTCATCCTGACCCATCCTTCAAAATAATCAAGTAAAATGCTAGACAACCAGCTACTTTGGCTGGTCGACTCTGGTTCCATTTTTTTGTGACTTATGAATCCTGACTCCTCCAGAGTCAAATCCTTTTGGCAATCTGACGTGGATTATAGGAGCTGAATGTATTGTCTTCACAGTACAAACCAGTTCTGTGTAGTCTGATCCATTCATCAAGTAGAGAACTCAAGCCCTTCGCCTTCAGTTCCCATAGAGGGTGGCAAGACAACCGGAGTTCTTCAGGGCCCACTGAAGAGAGACGCTAGTTCCTAAAACAGTGACATTCTTCATAGTGGAACAGAGCTCCTTCCTAATTGGGAAAATTTGGACACTTGCCTAAAGCAATTAGCAATTGATACTAACTAATGACTTCCCAGTGGACCAATTGGTCTGGTGACATATACATCATCTTCTGCCTTGCTCTGTACTTCAGCCAGTCCAGAACTTAGACAACCAGCAGAAAGCTCTGGCCTAGTTTCTGAAACTTTATTCAATGAATAGATAAAAATAATTTTTCTGTACTAATTAACTTAAAGTCTTGGAACATAACAGCTTGGAGTCTTTCCATTTCTAAAGTCGATGCCCATAACATTACTAAGTGGGCTACTCTAGGGAAAGATGTGTTGGTTTTCATTAATCCATCATTAAGCTTTTCAATGGAAATGTTTTGGTAAACTCTGTGCATTATTCTTTCACTCACTTAATCGCAATGGACTAATGTGATGCAGGAAGGGCAGCTGTATGAGGAATCCTTCGTGCCTTCATCCAATTTTCCTTAAGCATCTCTTGATTTCCAGGGATTTGATTAAGCATCCAGACAGTGACTACTTCTCATCTTGCCCAATGTAAGAAGAAGAGATTGGAAAGCAAAACCTCCTCCTGTCCACACTTCCTGCTTAGCAGTCGTGTGCCCTGTGGAGGGAAAACTGAGGCTAAGAGAGAACTGGGGAGTGCTACCCATCTGGATCATTAGTCATGGCTCCAAGAAGGGTTGGAGAGGTGGCTCATGGTTAAAGGTGCTTGCTTGCAAAGCCTGATGGCCCGGGTTCAATTCCCCAGGACCCACATGAAGCTAGATGCAGAAAGTAGTGCACGTGTCTAGAGTTTGTGTGCAGTAGTAGGAAGCCCTAGCTTGCTTGTTTGTCTATCTGTCTGTCTGTCTGTCTGTCTGTCTCTCTATGTCATAGATAAATGAATAAATATTTTTAATTTTTTTTAAAGTTATGGCTAGAAGAGGAAGAAAGGGAAACAAATTCATTTGACCTTTTTTTCCTTTGGTTCTGGGAATGAACCTGGGGCTGTATGCATGCAGATGCAGAGCTGTATCCCCACAGTCCCTTCTGCAGAGGGTGTTGAAGATGGGTGTTGTTAACTGTACCTTAGATACGTATATTTGAAATAGCTCTATTTTGGTCTACGGCCATAGCACCCTGAATGCGCCCCATCTCGTCTGAAATAGCTCTATTTTGGATAAGAAACATGGAGGAAGAGTTAAAAAAAAGCCAAATCAAATCAAAGACAAGGACATAAGTACTCAAAGAAAGATAAATTGCCTTTGAATCTGGCTCCAAGGAATAGGGAAGAGAAAGCAATTCAAGGACTTAATAGCAAATTCTTAATGCAAAAGAATTCAGCATATGTAAATATTTTTAAAGCAGTAGGATGAATGACCCCAAATAGTCTCATTGTTCCTCCAATCTCTGTTACACCAGAAAAAAAACCACACACAGTAATAATACCATTGGAGATAAATATTTTTATTTTTCCATCAAAAGAATAGATGAACCCAAATAGTCCCAAAGGTAATCTCACTTTCTTTCTTAGTTACTGACCAGGACATTTCTGACAGCGAATTGCAAACTTAGAAAAATACATTTGTTCCTTTTAATAGAGGGTAATTAAAATGCCTTAGTAGTAATGGAATACTTCTGGAGACATTGACATGGGGAGGCTTGTGTTTGTTTAGTAACTTCTTGATTTAAACAAAGCCAGTATTTGTGCTTGTTGGGCTGGGGGAAGAGAATGAAGGCAGTCAATGAGTTGTATATAAACAAGTCATTTTATGTGGACTGCGGGCTTTGGCGGTTCTTCTCTCCTCTTGGCATCCAACCAAGCTTAGAACATCAACTGTGTCATCCATGGAGATATTTAATTTGGAAACGGAAGAGTCACAATGACCATGGTAGTAAAATACTAGATAAGCTGTCCTGGCCAAAAGGACTAGGAGTCAGATTCGGTCATCAGAAAGCCAGCCTGTGGTGAGAACGACTTTCTAGTTGTGGCACGGAGTCTGTTTCGTGGGCGGGCTGCATTAACACAACTACCTGCTAACATCTGAGATGAGCTCTGCGTGGCCCCATCCAACTGTGCTCTTCCTTTGCCATCTTCAGGAGAAAATGCTGCAACCTGGGCACTGAAGCTATAGAGAAAACGAGTTCAGCTCCGTGAAAGGAATCTTCTGTGTTAGAGCCACATGGGAACACAGGGGACGGCATTAGGAGCTTGTAAGGTGCCACAGGGTATAAGCGTTCAGATTGAAAGGAAGCTATTAGAATTTCTGGAAAAGTGATTTCTGCTATAAGTTGAAGCTACGCCAGGAACCTTCTGAGGTCATGTGGGACCAAATGTTCCTTTGAAAGCCTGAAGCCTAAGAGCTGTAAAGTTGGCCAGGACTTTGTCCTCTCAACCACACACTTTGAGCTCCTGACCCATTCCTCCTGAAGCCCAATGAGAAAATCCATCCCTTCTCAACCCCATCCAACCCAAAATTCCACCTATGGAACCACTGTCCTCTCTATTCAGAGGTGCAGAGACTCAATACTGCCTTCTCTTTCCTGTGCCTCCAACACCTAGTCACCAGCATGGTGCTAGTTCGTTCTACACGTCATTCCCAGAGACCCCTGGAACATCACCCCAGCCTGTCACCTTGGCTGTGTGTATGGCCAGGTTCTCACCTGATGTAAGCCTTATTGCACACTACCTCTAACCTCCAGGCAGAATGAAACCCAAGAACTTCCCTTCCTCTACCTCGAGTCATGCAGGAACCCTTGCTAGGGCTTCTGCTTGTCTGTCTGTGCCTTGTCCTGCAGAAGCTGTCCCTGGCTTCTCTTGCTTGTCAGCTGTAGGTGTCTTATTCCCTGGCCTTACATTCAGAGCTTCCATTCCCAATTCCTGTCTGCCACCCTGGCCCCATCTCACCTCAGTCCTTCAGAGCAACAGCTGGTGGGGCTGGTTTTCCCACTATTTATTTAATGAACACCCTCGCATTATTTCTGCCTCCAAGTTAGAAATAATAGTTAAGCAACCCAAGTTAGCTTTGAAATAAAGTAAAGGAGGATGAGGGAGGCAGCTCAGTCAGTAAAGTGCTCGTCTTCCAATCATGAAGACCTGAGTTCGGTGGTGGCACACACTTGTAATCCCAGTGCTGCGGAGGCAGAGAAGGGAAGATGCTGGGGGCTCACTGGCTAGCCTAGTGATTAGTCTAGACTCATTGATGAGCTCCAGGGCAGTGAGAAACCCTGTCTTAAAGGAAGTGAATGACGTTCTCGAGGATGTCCTCTGGCCCCCATACATACTCAGAGAGCAGGTTGTCTTGTCACTCTGGCCGCAGTTTCAGCAAAAGGGGACAAAAGTCAATGGGCCAAAAGGAAAGAATGAAAACAAAGGGGCAAAGCGGGTATTTTTTAGGGGAAATTAATGACAGAAATTAAATGAAGTCAAGGTCATGGACAAAGGTACAAGGCCTACTTGTTTTTAGTGGAAAATAAACCCCATTTGCTCTAACATTGTTAAGTTATAGCCTAATTCCTCCAATTTTCTTCTGCACGTGTTTCAGTTAGGAATCTCCTCTCCTGCCTAATGTGCTGTGTGCCCTCTGACCTGATGACCTTTCTCATAACTAGTACCATATGTTAATTCACTTGTATTTGTAAAACAACTTTAAGAAAATTCCTTTAACTAAGGGCAAGTCATCTTGTTTTAGCATTCCTTCCAAATGGAAGGAATTTATTTGGAATTTCTTTTAAAGAAGGAAGAATTTGGCAATCATATAAGAAGCAAGATTGTTGTGTTGGATAAGACTGACCGAAAGAAGGTGTCCTGATTATTGCAGGGTTAACTTCACACCCAGTGAAGAAGAAAAGCTTGCAATCGCGAAGTTTCTTATTGAAGGAAACCAGGGCCATCAGAAGAGCTGTATGAGATTCTAGAATCATATATGTTGGTGTCTTAGACTTAAACACACTAAAACTCAGCATGGTTTATTTAACAGCTAGATTCCTGGACCTTCTCCTCAGAGATTGGTATTTTTGTGGGGCTGGGATGGAGCTCAGAGAAGCACTCTTGAGTGGATTGGGGGTAAGAGAACTCCACACATCAGCCCTGGGGACTCGGGCCAACCTGCCATTACTAGGTGAAAAGAAATGGCCGCCAATAGCCAATAGCCATCAAGAGACCTGTTGAACTTCATGTAGCCACTAGACAAAATATGAGCAGGGACCTCCTGCCACCACATCCTTTCTGCCTCTCTCTCCTACAAGAGTAGTCAGACCATCCAGGTTCCAATGCCACTGAGACCTCCGTCATGTAAGTTACTTTACCTGTCTAAGCTTTAAGCTTTTACTGGATAAAAGTGGGATAATAACGCTACCTCTTCCAAGGGTAATTAAGAGGATTACATCTTGTGATATATGCAAATCCTTCACATAATGTCTAATAAATGAGTTCAGGTTGATAACTTTAAATATGATTGTCAGCTTGTGGTTATTCTTTAAGGGAAATTATCTCCCTGTGTGGACTGTATGTCCCCATAGAATTTTCCCAAAGGCACAAATGTCGGTTGGGATGCAATTCCAGGGTAACCTTGGGAGCACGAGAGGCCCTGCAGAGCTGTGCAGGGACACCTTTCGCTGGCATGCATTTCCTTCTAACACTGGCAAGTGTTCTGGAATGGGACTCCACTGCCCCTGAGATGGAGTCTCCCTGCTGGGACTTTTCCTTTATCCCTTGTGTCTGTGGTGGTCGTGAGGAGATCTATGGACGTGGATGTGGTTGTTGATTTGCAGAGAAGGAGGAGAACCACAAGGAAAGGTCAGGAATGGGAGCTCCTGCCGCACAGAGAAAACAAGCCTGGGTGTAGAATGCCAGTGCAGAAAGGAACCTCAGAAGCCATGGAGCCCAGCACCCTCTCTCCCTCCATTAAGACTCAGAAAAGGACCCGGTTGGAGACAGGGCTGGGATAAGAGCCCAGTTAATTCCCTTCCTGGCCAGAAGTAAACAAACATGCAAAGCCTTGCCTTATAATATTAACAAAGGGCCTCACAGCCCAGGCAGATTTTAATATGTAAGCCCAAGTTCATGACCTTGTAATAAAGACCAGGATCAAATGTGTATACATGGGTGTACTTTCTAATTGGACTTAAAGTGTCATTGTTTGTCCTCTCCACCTTGGGGAGTAAAAATAACCCTGCCTCATCTGAAGGAACAATTTGGATGCAGTAAAAGAAAATGAACCTTGTTCCTGCGAGCCTGA
This sequence comes from Zapus hudsonius, assembly GCA_004024765.1. Classification (NCBI taxonomy): domain Eukaryota; kingdom Metazoa; phylum Chordata; class Mammalia; order Rodentia; family Dipodidae; genus Zapus; species Zapus hudsonius. Next base: position 42,656 of record PVHP010004596.1, on the reverse strand, counting down.
CTGGATTTGCCGTGTACAATGAGCCTGTGTTCTGAGGGGCCCTGGAGATGGCCGTGGGATCATAGTCACTTCGCTGCACAAGGAGGTTGAGTGACAGGTTTCATGGGCTGCCTTAAAAACAGCACCTACCTACTGGCTGGTTAACAAAAAACAGCTCTCACAGGTCCTGCTGGTGAGGGCTGGCTGAGATTGACGTGCTAATCTGGGTAGAGGCAGAAACACACACCTCTCCCCAGGTGAAGGTTTCCTCTAAACCCAGCACACCTGGCCCAGCACATAAAGCTGCAGGTGAAAGTCTTGGTGATGTGGACAGAATCAACTGGGAATCAAGTTAGAGAAGGCGGGCACAGGAGAGCTGACAGATGGCCCTTCCAGTAGCCTCCCCTCTTGTTTTTCTCTGTTTTGGAGCCTGGTGTGCGCCTGCCATTGTGAGGCACTGGAAGGGATCAGATCAAAGCTTTGCAAACGTGCTTGGTGAGTGATGGCCATTGGGACCTTGTGGCATGTGGGCCTCTGCTTTTGTGAGGGGTCATCGGAGATTTGGGAGAGCCCATCAAGAGCCACGTCAGGAAGAAGCACTGCTATTCTCAGCCAGGGATAGCTGCCAGCAGCTGCCAGCATTAAAAAAGAAAACCTCAGACCACATAGTGCTCTGCTCCTGCTGCTGCTTTAAACAGGCCGCGCAGAGTGGCAGATGGGGACAGTTCTCCAGATGTTGCGGCTTTCATGTGCATCTGATGTTTATGCGGTGTGCCAGGGTTATTGATGTAAATAGAATCACACACAGCTCGAGGACCCAGCTGTGTCCTGGGCTGGCTGTCAGAGCAGCTCTGCAGTGCTCAGGTGGACACGCCTGACGTTCCCCAGCCCTTGTATGGACAAGCCCCCTCCTGATCCCCACGTTTCAATTTACAACTCGGGGAAGTTTCTGGACTGGTAACATGTCTTGGTCCTCTTCCCCACCCCTCCCTTCCAGACCACAGGGTTCCCTCAACACTGAAGAACTGGGTTATGAAGGATTGCATTCTGACTTCCAGTTGACTTTTGTTGGAATTTCAGCAGCCACTTCCGCTCTTACACCTTGGTGGTCTCTACAGCTGTTCCTCCAGGGGCAAACACTGCAGAGACTGGAAAGGCTCTGGTGATAGCCCCTCCTCCAGTCCTCCTGAGAATCCTCACAGAAGCCTCTCTTCACTGCCCTGCTAGGTTTTTGTGCGAACTGTCAATCGCTCTCCTTTTTGTTCACAGTGAAGGATCATGGGGATTTCTTGTCTAGGACTTTGCCCCTTGAGATGATAGGAAGTGCATTATTTCCTAACTGTGAAGCTGGGAAGATGTGCCCATGGTTGCTGCTGGCAACCATTGCATGGAAGCCTGCAGGAGAATGAATGGGATCCTCAGAGAAGAGACAGAAGAAGAAGGGGCCTGGGAGGATCTGGCTTGGCTTTCATATCCCAGGGACTGGATAGTCACCTACCTAGCCTTCCCTCTGCTGGGCTGCCTGAGCCAATATGTCCTCCTCTTTGTCCTCAGCTAGCGTGCTGGTATTTGCAACAAGACATCCTAAGAAGTGTCCACCTTGACCTCTGCCCTAGTCTCTCCTGGAACCACTCCACTCCCCTCTGGCCCCTCAGACCACTCTGCTTCTTAGTCCCCAAGGGGAAGGTGCTTTCCTTTTAATGGTGACAAGTATTTCTCAAATGCTATTCAGAGGCAGCTCCAGGGACCACAGTGCAACAAGCTCCAGAAGTGGTCCCGGGGTCCTTTCAGACCTAGAGCTCTGGCTACAGAGAAGTTTATTCCAGGACCCTTAACTGGGCAGAAGGTTGGAACTCGCTGAAGCTGTAGTGTTCACTTGCCAACTGACCACAGCATCGGCTCTCTCTGCCTGTTGTGGGGCCCAGGGTAATGAATCGTCTTCTGTTTTTAGGAAATGTTTCCACAGCCAGATCTCTGCTTTTCCTTGAATTGCAGCATCCTACACTGCCAATGCAAGGACTGTTTTTCTCATTCCCCAATTGTCATCAATGACCCCTTGCTGTTGTCCTTCAGCATAATCATGGAAAAGCAGGCCTTTCTGTTTCTGTGTATAAATACATTTTTTTCTGTTCTAAATTACTGAGGTAGAATGGACTGCCAGAGTCTTTTATGGATGTCCTGCGAAGCTATGGAAAACAAGACAGTTTCCAGGAATATGTTACTGCCTGGCTGGGTTCTTGAACCATCTCCTGAAGCCTGTCACCCATCCTCTCTATACCTCAGCTCCATAGATTTAAAAAAATGAGGATAATAGTAGTGCATTTCATAGAGAAAGATGTCAGTGTGGCTCTTTCTTGTACCCCAAGAAGAGCACAGTACTGAACATCCACTACCCCCACACCTACCTCCAATCCAAAGCTAAAGAAACTGGGAATGCCCTGGAACACCCAGCTATTTCCCCTCTATTGTCCCATCTTGGCTTGCCTTTGTGGGAGAAGGGACAGGAGGTGAGGTCTGAAGGGTGGGAGGAACACAGCAACAAGTAAAGCGAGGGCGCCTTAAGAGCAGGGTCCAGCATGGAGAAGGCTTGGTGTCAGCAGAGGAGGGGAGAGCAGATTTGGTTCTTTTGTGGATCAGAAGGAGCAGCACAGGAAAGCCCCAGGTGAAAGGGGTGCACAGCCCTGGGGGAGGATAGAACCCCTTTTGTAGCCCCAAAGAATTCTTCCTCTTCACTCTCCTTAGTCAGGTGTGGGCCTCTGCAGGCCCGCCAGCCCTTACACTGATTTCGTGCTGGACTTCATTTCTACATTCCTTTGATATTAATGCAGCTGTACAAGCCGAGGATGTTGTGTTTACTCTTAAGACTCCCCTTTATGGGTTCTGCTAGGCTGTTGTTTCTTTTTCTTGCTACTTTTCTGAGCCTTTGATCTGCTGGTCCATGTGGATTAGGTTGAAGTATATGAAATTGTTGATTTTCAGTCATTTTTATCTTACCCAAACAGTGATTTCATAGAATTCAAATGAGTATTTCTAAGTTCCTATTATAAAGATGAATTCTCACAGGGGTAGGATGATAGCCACTTGCCCTGAGTCCTGGTCACCCAAGAGTAACCCGTTGGTGACATGAGGCTCACTGTCAGAAGGAGAAATGAAATTAAGACTGCCTGGCTCAGCTCCGAGTGCTCCCCCTGCCAACACCATGGCAAAGGCACTTGGAACAGCTCCTCTGCTGCCATGGCAGAGCTGAGGCACAGAGAGGAAAGGCCTTGCCCATGCTAACACAACTAGTAGGGCCAGAACCAGGACTTGAACCTAGATAGCCCGGCTTGGGAGAATCATGGTCTTAACTACAATGCTATAAAGTGGCATCTAGCCTGACACCTAAGTAGTAAGTCGGTGCTCCTGTCTTCATCGTAGAAGGCAGGGGATAGTACAGGACTGGGGTTGGTGTGGACATTGTTTTTCTGGGTAGATTCTCAGGTGAGTCCGCTGGGAGCTCTGGCCCCTCATAATTCCCACCAACATCCTTACACTCCCACATCTCCAGACACCTTGCAACTTCTCATTCTCTCCTCCCATGCCTGGCTCCTGGTTTAGGATGCCAAAGCCCTGCCAGGCCACACTCGTGACTGGCACCTATACACAAGCCACGAGTCCCTAGGTGGCTGCCAGAATTCACTTGGCATTGCTGAGCAGATCCTGAGCCTGCCAGGCAGCTTAGGGTGTGGTGATCTCACTCCTCTTGAGAGCATGTTTCTTCTTAGATTGGGGTGTCTGAACCCACCAGGCCTGGTGCCTTAGGTGTGCCTATGCCACATTGTGCTCATTGGCATAAACTGATGGCCAGGCTGCAGGTTGAAGCAAACACCTCTAGATGCACATTGATCCCCGCTCTACAGCAGGGCATGGTGGGTAAACGCTTTTAGAGTATTTCCTAGAGGATGAGGTCAGTAATAATAACCCTCGGGGCATGAAAGGAATATCACTTTCCTAATGTACCTGGTTCCAACATAGGCCCCCTCTTCTCCAGTGGATTGTGAAGTTGTAGACCACCCATTACCTATCAGGAAAGCACAATGCCTTCAGTGATCTGGTTAGCATCTCTGTGAGGCCTGGTCATCTCAATGTTGCCTATGTGTGGTTACTACCCATTTCAAAAGATATTTTTAAGTTAGCCATTGCAATAACAATAGAAATACTTTTAAAGTCTGTTTAGTATTTGTGTGTGAGAGAGAAGATAAACATTGTTCCAGAATAAAATTAAACTGGCATTGTTTAACTTCTTTACTTTGTTTCTCTTTCAGGCTTGGTCATTTTTTCCAAGGCCAAGTCTTAAACTCTTCATACCCTTTGAGCAGACTGCAAGGGGCTACAGAGAGGAGAATAGTTGCCTGAGATGCCTGAGAGAGGTCCCAACAGTGGCATGGGTCCCATCTGGAGCAGGGAAGTGGCAGGAGGGGAGACTAGGGAATGGGTTTGGGCCATTTGCCAGAGCAAAAACACAAGTGTCTTTTTGCTTCTCCCCTGTTCCTCTGCTTCCCACCCAGTCACCTCTTTCCCTGACTGACATCTGTAGCCAACTCTGGGGCCTGATTCTCTGTAAAGATCTTTCTCTACTCACTGTCTCTGAACAATATGGAAATGCAGCTCAATACTCCAGCTCCCAGTTTAAATTCATCACTGGTATCCTAAGTCAGGATAGTCTGAGTGTTGCTGCATTAGCAAATCATCCTCCTAAGTCCAGCAACTTCATTCTGTTTAGAACTCATTTGTTGACCTATTTACGTTTACAGTGTGGCCCATTGGATTTCCGTTCCACTCATTTTCTTGGAGATCATAGCTGATAGAGGCTTAGACGTCTCAAATCTGTATCATTCTGAGACCTCCATAGACTCGATGGTGGAGAAGGGCAGGAGGTGAGCTGGAAGTTCTCAAGCAGGTATTCCTTCTTCCTGTCTTCTCCCAACTGCAAGGGAGCCAGAAGACAAGACAGATGATGACATGGGTAGTCTGTATGAGCAGCTTCACGAGGCACACCCAACTTGCACATTGCAACCCCAGGCTTCTATGCAAAGGAGCTTCTATGCTACCCTTGATTCAACACCAAGGTTCACAGACATCCGGAACATTCTGATGTTTTGGTGACATAGGCATGACCTTTCTAGGGCCTAAGTCAAAAGACAAATCATTTAGACTGCCGTCGTTTCTTGTCCTTCTGGGTCTCCTGTAAGCATGCATCTTCCATGAAGTAGGAAAGGAAGGAACTTCAGGGTGGTCACCACAAATAGCACTCTCTCAGGGTGGAACCAAGGGTCATGGGTAATTTGTCCCCATGCCTCTCTGTAACCCTGTAGGAAAAACTGTCTGCGGGGAGCCTTGAGGAAAGATAGCCCGTGTTGAACAGAGTTGGGGAATGAACACCTGTCCCTTAAGTCAAAACTGAAAGTCATTAGCCTGACATCAAAAGGGAAGTGACTGCTTTCAGAGACAGCTGCGGCTGGAGATGTCATCAGGAATAAATGAGTGCAGCACACCCCTGAAGCCCGTCCCGCCCTGTCCCTGAGCTCTGAGCCCAGAATAAGATCTTCATAATGCACTCCCTGGAAGAGAGGCCCTTGTTAGATATGAACACAGAAGTGTGTGCGGGTATTTCATTGTCCTATAAGAACTCGTGCCGTAGCTGGGGAGATGACGTGCAGACTCAGCACCCACACAAATGCCTGGAGGACTTGGTGACCCTCCTGTAATCCCAGCACTCGGGAGGAAACAAAAGAATTGATGGGGCAAGGTAGCTGAACCAGTGAGCTCAGGGTGCAAGTGAAAGACCCTGCTTCAATAAATAATGGGGACAGCCATGGAGAAAGACACCTAACATCACATGTGCCCACACACATGCACACACAGGGAGATAAAGAACCTCTGCTGAGGACCTGGAGCTATGTGACTGTCTCTGCTCTGCACACCTGACAAAGCCAGTCTCTAGCTGTCAGTCCTGTGTTTCTTCTCCACAAACCTTTCTGCTCAGTCTGATGAGGCAGGAATCTTTTTAAGCTGTCTCTTAAGATGCCTTCTTTTAATAAATTGGTATTCAAAGGGCCTGTGTAGGGAGAAGAAAATAGAAGGCAGGATGTGGGAGAAAGAGAATATACATTATAACCCTGGATACAGACACAGAAAAAGAATCAACCCGCCCATTGATTTAAATCCATCCTGTCCACCCCCATGTTCCACAGTGGCAGGAAAAGGAGAGGCCTCCCCCCCACCCACAGTCTGTTCTGTCAGGGCATTTGTGCTGGATGGAGCTGCACGCTTCTCATGAGAAGTAGGATTTGGAATGTGTCTGATACTTCTGTGCATGAACCCCTGGTTAGAGTGGGGACCTGGCATGCCCTCACTAGTTGCAAGACAGCCACCCTGACTCGATTTGGGCAAGGCTATACCATTGAAGTCACACTCTCACTAGCTGTAGGCACTGTGGTCTCCTTGTGAAAGAAGAAGCCAAGATTCACACTTGAAAAATCTGTCCAAAGTCCCACAGCTAGACCCCCAGGCCTTGACTCAAACCCTCATTTTGTCCTGTGTCACCACAACTACACATTGATGTCTGAGTCTTGTGGGAACCACGGACCTTTGTGGAAGTGCTGCAACCTTGTGGCTCTTCTAATTAAACTCATGCACTGGGGAGACAAAAAAGAGAGGTCGGTAGGCCTTAGAGAGGGCCCAGTGGTTAATGTGCTTCCTGCGCAAACATGGGGGCCTGAAACTGCCAGAGCTTGGGTCTCCCGATCCCACATAACCGGCTGGGCATCATGGCCATGGATGCCTGTAACCACAGTCCTGTAAGGGGCACAGAGAAAAGGGAATCTGCCAGGCTGCCAGAAACCCCAGCAAGCTCCCATATCAGTAAGGGACTCTGGCTTAAAGGAGAATGGGAGGAAGAGAGATGGATGCCACACACACACACACACACACACAGGAAAAAGAGAATGAGTGAGGCATATCACACCCAGTCTCCTGTTTTCTCCCAGTTCCCCCCCCCCCCCAGATCGCTGTGGTGACTTGCCAGCTGCCTCCCCCAGGGGCTTGGACCGATCAGATTTCTAAACATGCATCATCCTCATTTCTCTCTCACTCTGTGCGAAGTCTTTGCACGTTATTGTCCACACGATTTCTCCTGTGGTTGGCTTGTTTATATTCTGTGTCTGCTTTACGACTTGGGCGCTTATCTTCTTCCTATTGATTTTCTTATTGATTTCTTCCTCAGCTGGGCTGATCTTTTGCTGGTTCTGTATGTTACAAGTGCCAAGTGCTAGCTAAGCCTTGTCTTTCACACAGTTTGTGGTATCTCTAAATTTTTGAAACTTTTAAGATTTCATTTCATTTCCATTTCAATCTCAATACCCGTGAGATTTGTTTTTTGTCTTAAAATATAGATTTTTGTGCTTTGCTTGTTTTGCTTTTGTTTAAATTTTTTAAATATTTATTTATTTATTTTCAAGCAGAGAGGAGAGAGAGAGAGAGAGAGAGAGAGAGAGAGAGAGAGAGAGAGCGCACCAGGGCCACCACCTTGTGGGTCTGGCTTATGTGGGTCCTGGGGAATTGAACCCGGGGCCTTAGGCACTGGAGGCAAGTGCCTTAACCGCTGAGCCATCTCTCCAGCCCAACTTTTGTTTAAATTTTCATTGACAGCCTACACACATATAGGCAATATATCATGATCATAACCCCCTTCCACAACTCTTCCTTTTCCCTTCTATTCCCTTCCACTGAATCCCTTCTTCTTTTCAACTAATCTCTCTTCTATTTTAATGCCATTTTTTCAGGTCTGGTGTAGGTAGCATCAGCCACTGTGATGTCAGGAGTGCCCAGCTACTCTGTGTCTGCAAGACAGTACTGCAAAGCACTCCTCCCCTTCTTTTGGCTCTTACATTCTTTCTGCCAACTCTTCCAAACTGGTCCCTGAGCCCTGGAAGGTGAGATAGAGATGTACACCTGGGTTTTGAAGCTTTTGTGTAAACAACACACTCTTTCTGTGTGGAATTTCAGTACCATCTTGGCCATATAAAATGTTTCCACATATTCCCAAAGCTGCTAAAGACTCCGTTTTTTCCTGCATCTATTGTCTGTTTCATGTCAGTACCATACTGTCATAATTACTACATAGGCATAATGAACCTGTCCATCTTGGAATCTATCTTATTGGATGTCCATAAGGATGCTGGAGAGAGGCTGGGCTCTGGGTGAGCCAGTGGCTCTTAAGTCTCAAATTCATGTCCACATTTAGCAAAGAATTGAGAAATGCAGACACAGATAAGGGTAAATTATGAAAATTTTAATTTAGGGAGAAGATGATGCAAGTGGGAAAAAGGCAGGAAAGCTCCCAAGCCAAGAGGAGCTGGGAAAGGAAGAGAGAACCAGGAAAACAAATCTCACATGGAGGCTTGAATCAAGTCCTTTTGTAAATTGGGCATCCAATTAGAATTAGCCTCATTGCCAAGTCAAATATATATGCAGTGTCTTGATGGGTTGTTGGGCCAGGAGGAGTGCTGACTCATCGGAAGGGCCCCACCCATAGGAAGTGCAGCTGGAGCATCGCTGCCAAGAAGGAAGAACCAGCCTGCTGCTCCTTGCCCCCGTCCAGGGCAGGGCAGCATCTATGTTCCTTTGGGCCTGTCCCCCTAAACTGACTACCTGCAAAAGGCCACCTTGCTTCTAATCCATTCACTAGCTCTAGAATCTTTATAAACATGTTAGAATCCACTTCTATAGTACACACATACCATGCTTTGTGATTTTCCATTGAAATTCTCCTGAATTAATTTTAGAGAATTGATACATTACCCTGATGAAACCTGAGTTTAACCTGACATAGGTGTCTGCAGGCGCCAGGGCGTGATATCACAGTGGCTTCTTTTGTGGCCATTTCTCTGCCAGTGAAAGGCTCTCCAAATGGCGGCTCGTCACTGAACCTTGGGCTCCTTACAGCAGATAGTTTTCTCAGTGCTGACCCAAGGAGAGAAATGACTACAGTGCAATTTGCCAAGATGTTTTTCTAGCTAAATGACCAAATATGTGTAATTAGGGAGAAGAAAGCCTGTAAGAACAGTGTCAGGGCCAAGGTAGCTTTGCCAGGTGGCAGAAATGGGGGCACTGACACTCGTGGGGTCCAGGGAAAAGTCTGCAGAGTGAAGTGCCAGCAAGACAAGCGTCAAGATAGCACAGTGGTATCTTCCCGCCTGCTGAGTTCCATGTGGCCCAGCCAATTTCATTCCAAAGATTATCATCTTTTTCTTCTGATGTGTGCGGGCCTGTTCTTCACAGTTATGCTACCATAAATACCTCAGAATTGGAGGAAAAGAGTCCCTAGGTTCTGAAGAGTAAGTCCTGTATTCAGAAAGGTTCCAACACCGGATAATGCATGTCTAAAGGATCAGGGAGTGCTTCATTTAACTCTTAAGATTTTCTAGAAATTAAAAATAAGTAGCTATTATATGGAAAAATACAAACAAATGATATTTTTGGATGAGAAGATAAAACCTGTAGAGATTGCTTATGACCATAATCATGGTCATTGTTGTGCTAACTCTTTGGTGTTTCCAGCTGTAGATTTTTGGGACCTGTGATACTTATCTTTGTTCAAGAAAAGATAATGAATTTAAACTGTATACATCACAAATGTTTTTTAAAAATAGGGAAAACCTTCCAACCATCTTAAAATTGGAATGCTCTGGTAACTGAAATGTGGTATCCCATGTCTTCTAAAAGAATTGAAAGGAATATATTTAAGTAGAAACTTTAAAAACCTTTCACTGTTAAATTTTGAGGATATTTTTTACCTTCTTAAAAACTGTGTTGTCAATGGCTGATAATCGAAACTTTGGAAGAAGCATTTTATACAAAGAGGTAAAAATAGCTGCCTGATCGTTCCAACTATGGAGCTGAAAATGCTGACCCCAGTTACCATTCCCAGAGTCCCTTGCTGACCATCTATGACAACGTCTGTGCCTTTGAATCAAGCGTTGTATTCCCTCAACTTTTTACAATAACCCGTTTCGTTTTCTCACTATTATGAATTATTTCAACTTCATGGGGTTTTACTTTCTGCTAAAACTATAAGAACAGACATTTTTTTAGAGGATGTAGAATTTGCTTTTTTAATTCAGTTAATTTAAAAACGGAAGTATGAGCACTTCCCCGCCTGTTTAACGTATGAACCATGTATCCCTCATCCTTAACAAACAGAAAGGGTGTTACAGTTTCCATAAGTCCTTTTAAAACTGAAAGGCTGGAGAAGGGGGAAAGAGAAAGAGAAAGAGAGAGAGAGAGAGAGAGAGAGAGAGAGAGAGTTAGTTTAAGATCAATAAAAGAATGACTCCAAGCTAGGCATGGTAGCATGGCTGATAATTCCACCTCTTGGTTCAGCTAAATAGCAGAACTCCATTTCAAAAACACAAAAATAAAATCATTTCTCTGAAATATGATATTTTGCATAGCTTGAAAAATACATTTGAAAAGATTCCTGACACCTGTACACCTGTGTGAGGGCCATCGTCTACCGGGAGCCTGCCTTTCTGTTGATAAGGAATCCCATCCCCTGGCTATTTATTAATAGTGATAATGTGGTTTTTGAACTGGATTGTTTTGCCCTTTAGCAGAAGTAAACATATTTGCCCCTAGAGGAACACTGAGCATGAATGCAAAAGAAATATCTATGAAAAGCTGTGTTACATCCTCATTTTCCATGACAAAGATACAGGGTGACTTTGCCAGACTCAGTTCCAAATATATGTGTTGTGCAAAGGAGAAATGGGCAGAGACAAATCCTAAGTTGTGGCTGAGGCTTTAGAAGTAAGGAGGCAGCCAGATTTCCCGGGATTGACCCTTAGTCCCTTAAAGAAAGCAAGTTACACATACAGTGAAGGAGGATTCATAATGGGTCTGTGTGCGCAGTCTCCAGATCCAACAGGGAGTGCAGGGGGGCTCCAGTCCCTTGTGCTGTCCCCTTTCCTAAGCCACGCCTCTTCCCACAAGAGAACCCCGTCATCAGTTTGGATCCGGTGTTCCACTCTCTTAAGTATTCACATACTAATATATTTGCAAAGCAGTGCTTGAAAGGACCTATGCCTTCTTAAAGCATATATGACCTCATTTGCTGCACATTCTCCTGCAGCTTTCTTTTCCCCTTACTGTGTCACGTGGTTCTTTTCAGGTGATCTCATATCGATCTTTGTGATCGCTGCATAATATTCTCTGCTATTTAATCATTGTCCATTAACATACATTTATAGATTTTTTTTCTACTGTCCATCATAAGTCATGTCCATTGATCAGCCTCATCTTTGCTCCTTTCTACCTAAGTAGGATTATTTCTAGATTTCCACATTTCTAAAAATGTAGAAATGCTGGGTCAAAGGGCCTGCGTGCACACTTGTAAGTTCAGCACGTATCATAGATTGCCCTCCAGGATGGCTTTATTAAGCTGTATTCCCACCAGTTCTATATGTTGCCACCAACATTTGATACCAGCTTTTACAATGTGTGCAATTCATGGTGAAAATTGTATTAAATATTTTAATTAGAATTAACTTCAATACCTTTTTTAAAAATATCATATTAGCCAGGCTTGGTGGTGTACACCTTTAATCCCAGCCCTAGGGAAGCAGAGGTAGGAGGATTGCTGTGAGTTTGAGGCCAGCCTGGGCTAGAGTGTGACTCTATCTTGAAAAAAAAGAAAAGAATTGTTATATTAACACACACAAGGATGCCTTGTTTGTTTATGTGGCCATGGTTACATTCATTTTAAATCTGCCATGATACAGCCTCAAGTAAAAACTGCCCACAGAGCCCATTCTAAGATGGCCTGAGCGGCTAATAGCACAAAATTGTGCTAGATGCAGGGAATGGGGTGACTGTCACCTGACCAGAGAGAAGAGCATGGCTTCTAGAAAAGTATATGTCCTGATGGTTAAGTAGATGCCCAGAACTTTCCCTTAGTGAAACAAGCCCTTTTGGGTCAAGCAAAATAACTTTTGCTGGCAAGAAGGAGATGTTCTACAACCCGAGAGTTCTGGGGGACCCTGTGACTCCACGCAGCACTGGGGTTGGCAGGGGTCAACAGAGCCTTGTTGGTCATGTGATCACAGCAGCTGGGGTGACCAGTTAAGAACATTACATAACTCCAGGAAAGGACAGTAGCAGGGAGCCACCTTTCTCCCCTGGCCACCAGCTGAGCTGGATGTGACCTCAGGTACCCCTTGCTCTCCTTAGAAGCATATTTCTTATCAATCATGTCCAAAAGTAGCTGATGGAAGAAAGAATTTATTTTGATTTACAGTCTTGAGGGGAAGCTTCATGAGGCAGGAAAAGATGGAAGAGCAGAGACTGGACATCACTTCTTGCCATGGAAGGTGGAAAACAGCAGCAAGAGAGTGAGCTGAGCTCTGGCTAGAGGAAACTGGGCTATACCATCTCAGAGCCTTCTCTTAGCAACACACCTCCTCCAGCAAGGCTCCACCTCCCAAACTGCCACCATCTAGGGACCAAGCATTCAAAATCTTGCATTTATGGAGGACATATGACTCAAGCCACCACAAAGCATTGGGTGACATGTCCAGCCACACCACCAAAAGTACTTTTTAACATCAAGTACTTTAACACTAAACTAGAAAGTTGAAATAGCTCAGCTGTGTCAGGTAAGACACAAAAAGAGAGGCATTCCCATATTTTCCTGAGAGCAGTTAGGATAATGTGTCAGCAGACCATAGATCAAGGTGATTCGATGTAATTCCATGAAAATCATGATGTGTGCTTCTTTACAGTGCCGCACAGTCTCTGGCATATGCAGCCACTTCTGTTTTTCACTGAAGGTGTCTTCCTTCAGTGCCTAGACCTGCCTGTCAGGGTACAACTCTGAAAATCCAGATATCTCAGCACCAGAAGGAGCTTAAAATTTCTGAAATGTGATTATCTGAGTGATAACATCAGCCACATCCTTCCCCCATCATGTTGCTACAGAATGGAAATTATTTTTTTTATAAATCACTTTTTTATTAAATATTTTATTTATTTGTTTTCAAGCAGAGAGAGAGAGAGAGCACACTAGGGCCACCACCTTGTGGGTCTGGCCCATGTGGGAACTGGGGAATTGAACCCGAGACCTTAGGCACTGGAGGCAAGTGCCTTAACTGCTGAGCCATCTCTCCAGCCCAGGAAATCATTTTTAAAGTAAGAACTAAGATACTATTTACATGAATAAAGAAATAAAAGAATTCTCAGTCTTGATCTACACTGGCTGTATTAAAAGGTAATATTCATGACTATTATGCTGTAATTATATTAATCCAGACACAACTAAATGAGACAGATGGGCTTAAAATTGCCAGCATTATGCGCCATTCACTCGAGTCCACTGGGAATATTTTTAGGGCTTATTACCCTTGTGATGACTAAAGACGTATCTGTTGAATAGCCTATGCCATTGACATTTGGACATCCAAGTACTTTGTGTGCAAGGCTTTCATTTCATTAGTTTGTTTGATAAAATGTTCTCAGTGAGCTAAAAATAAAGGTGTTTCATATGGTGTCTGAATACATCCCTCCCACATAGATACATTGAGGAGCTGGGGAGGAAATCAAGGAAGCCAAGATGGCTTGTTTCCACTCTGCTGTGGATGGAACTGCAGGCATTGCCAGTATGACCATGTTTAGAGCCAGGAGGGCCTTCCTTTGAGAGGTGATGAGGCCATGTGTGGGCTTTTCTCTCACAAATAGGATCAAGGCTTGTATAAAAGGGCTTTTGGGAGGCCTTCAGACCTCAACCGTGCGAGGACACAGCAAGGTCTACACCAGAGGCCAACATCTTTATCTTGGGCTTCCCAGCCTCCAGAACTGTGAGAAGGAAGTTTCCAGTCTTCATAATAGATGGGTTTTCTGGTATAGCTATAACTGGGCTAAGCCACTCCCTGGCATAGGCCTAATGCCTGGCAGGTTTTCTTAAAACCACAATTTACTGCTGAGGCTTCTAGATCGGAGCTGTTGAGGCGTGGCTCGTCCCAAGGCTCTCTCCAGCACCAGGTGGAGGAGCAGGGCACAGTCAGCCTCCTGCGTCAGGCATACCATCTTGAATCAGTGGGCAACTCCCACCTCTTCCTTTTGTCTTAATTATTTTGCACCATTTTAGAAGATTTATCTAGTAGCAGCAGGGTAGGACCATATTTAGATAATGCCAAATTCCCTTCTGCTCCATGGCATTTTTTTTATACTTTTCTCTTACACAGTAGGTTTATATAGGTCACATCCTTAAGCTGTTTATAATTTTGTGATATGGACAGATCTCTGTTTCTGGGAGTGCCCTTCTGAAACCGGAACTCCTACATGCCTCTTTCTAGCTACAGATCTCCATATCATAGGAGCCCTCCCAGATCGTCTTCGAATCCCCTTGATGCATTGACCCTTCTGTGCTGAGATTCCCAAATTGCTTACAGTCAGGGACTGAGCCTTTAATTTCTAGTGGAGAGTTGGTTTTTCTGTCCAGACCCCATGGGCCTGTATTCTGGCCTTGTAGTCCCTACCCTGAGACATTGCCACCTGGGAGAGCCATCTACTTCTTAATCTATGAATAGGGTGCAGAGAAAGGATCTTCTAACACTCAGAATCCAGACTATCTAATCGAGTGTGGCTGGAGCAAGCCTGGGTCCACTGCTGGGTCGAAAGGCCTCAACCCTGGTGACTGTAGCAGCCCCACAGGTTTCTCCCACTACTCCATACAGCTCAGGCTCTGTCCCAGGGACAACCAGCACTTCCTGAATGGTCGCTGCCTGTCAGGCATTTATCAAGTAATGAACATGGCCAAGTCCTTGATGAGCCAAGGAGAGCCGTGGGACACTGTCGTTCAATCCTCCTGAGTTAGGGTGCCAGGGATACCAAGAGAATGGTATCCCTGTGCTTGGGTGTGAGTTCCTGGCCACCTGGGCTGGGGGTTGCTATTCCTGGAGGGTGGAGCGGCCTCTCTTGGCTGTGTGTGCCAGAGTGAGGCATATGGCATATTCGCACTGAATGTGTGCGGATCTGGACAAGAAGAGGGTTTTGTCAATGTCACGGCATTCCTGCCTTTCCCTTCTCTGCTCGATTTTCCTTCTTTCTTCCTTCCACCCCAAACCTGTATTGGCTAGGTCACTCTTCCCATGCCAAATTGCAGTTCCCACTTGGCCCACTGTTAGCTGATCAGAACCCTCTTGTTCACTCTGGGTCCTAGCCCAGTACCCAGTACCCGGCAGATGTGTGTGCACTGGACGCATTTGACATGCCTGGATGCCCATTCCCCCACTGTTTCTGTTTGCTCATAAAGCCGTCTAGTTGCACACACTTTTTATAAACAACATCCATAACCACAAGACTCAGAAACTCCTAAATTTGGCTGTCTTTCCCTCTGTGGACCTCAGTTTCCACATATATTAAATGGAGATAATACTTCTCAGAGATTGTGAATAACATGTACATATCTAAAATATAATGATGGCCAATTAGCATATGTTGTCATTTTCTTTCCACCTTGTTATATAGATTCTCTGTTTTCTTCTTTTTTGCCTAGATTTTGAAGAGTTGACTTTTGTATCAGTTAGGTAGGGTTAATAACAAACAGGCCCAGAATCTCAGGACAGTCAGTCCTCAACACCCATTGAGTATTGTTTCCAGGAGCCTCCCAGATAGATACCCAAGTCCTCAAATGCCCAGTTGAGTACCTTGGGTAAATGGCATAGTGTTTGCATATAATGTAACACACACCTGCCTATACATTTTAAATCATCTCTAGGCTACCTATAATACCCATGAAAATGTAAATTGTTAAGCTATATTTTTAGGGAATAAGGAGTGCCTATAAATATTCAGTATAGATGCAGGTTTTTTCTGAAATATTTTTGTTTATTTATTTATTTATTTAAGAGAGAAAGAGAAAGAGAAAGAAGCAGCTAGCAAGAGAGAGAGAGAGAGAGAGAGAGAGAGGGGGGGGGGAGGATAGATGTACCAGGGCCTCTAGCCGCTACAAACAAACTCCAGATTTATGTACCACCTTGTACATCTGGCTTTATGTGAGTAATAGAGAATCGAACCTGGGTCCTCAGGCTTTCCAGGCAAGTGCCTTAACCACTGAGCAATCTCTCCAGCCCATGGAATACTTTTACAAGTGGCTGAATCCATGACTGTAGATCCCTACAGTGTGGAGTATGGACTGTGGTTTATAACTATGGTGACTTATTTCCTCTGTCCTCCTCAGATCTGGGACACTGCCAGACAGCCAGTGGCCTCCTGGCTCCCATGATCAATCTCTAAGACTGGTGCAAGGAGAACAGAATGTGCACACGGGCTTCTCGAGGCTTCCACTTGGGAATGGCACCTATGACTGACACTTGTACTTTCATGCCTAGTCCTGAGGTCCCACCTCACTCAAGGATGCCTGCATCCTAGCCCACATGAGAAAGAAGAGAGCTGGGTGACTGCCAAGCAGTATTGAAGACCAGGAGACTTGGAAGTGAAATTCTGTCTCTTACAATGAAATCTCAGTAATTTAAATTACTTTCATCCAGATTGAGATCAAGGATAGTTGAGCAAAAAAGAGTAAAACCAGTAAGATTGTGTGACAACAGTCCCTCCTTTAAGGGACGAGCTGCAGGGCTCTGTGGCAGTCCGTCCTGTTGGCTGGCTGCGCAGGGCACCAGGCAACAGAGGCCCACGATGGCTAGTAGCTTGCAGATTAGCCTGGATCCGTGTGGACTTGTGGGCAATACAAGTATGTAGCTTTCTAAATAACCCATCATTTAGGCTTGTCATGACTTAGACCCATCTCCCTCCTAGCTGTTTGTTTCGATCTGGGCTGCTTTACTGTGTTTACATTGTACATTTATTGGCTTCCTGTATGAGCTGACCATTTAAGAGTCTGGGCTCTGGGTCTGGGCTACCTAGCTTACAGAATGACTCTGCCACAGTAGACTGGGTGGCCTGGAGAAAGTTAGTCACTCGCTCCGTGTCTCGCTTTTCTTATCTGTGCAAAAGAAAGGGTGTCAGCATTGGCTACACAGACCAGTTCTGAGATGGAAAGGACTGGATACAAGCAAGTCCATAGACCAGCTCCTGGCCCGGTGGCCACAGGCCGGCCTGAGAGGCATCCAGGAGAAACACCAAGGGAGCTGGATGCAGGAAAGTTATGTTGCTGTGGAGCAGTGCCCCGTGGCAGGTGCTGGGGAAACGTCTGTGGGGTGAGTCAGCACGGGCACTATCCTTAGGATTCCTGTCCTGACCCAGCCACCAAACTCCATGTCCCCTCCCCTGGCCAGCACACTTGCACACAAACACTGGTGCAATGCCAGTCCTGTCTCTTCACACCCTCAGTTGGTGACATTGGAGGACAGCCCTGCCTCAGAAGAGGTGGTGATGACAAAGCCATGCTAACGTGCTCACGTCCTTCTAAGGTAGTTTGGACTTAGGGCACCTTTGACCTCCCTGGGTCTCCTTATGTTCCTCCTGTCAGGAGAGGACAGAGAGACATTGAGAAGGTACGGGCCTGTGACATTCAGAGATTGTGCATGGTCCTTACCCTTTCACGTGTGAACAGCCACCTCTCCCCAGCACAAGAAAGCATCTGGTGTTGAGATACCTTCACTTCCGGTGCCCTCTCCCCTAATTCCTCCCCTCCAGGACTCTACCAGACCCCCACCAGCCTCTCTCTCCTCTGGGTCCCTTCCCCTCAACCAGCTCCCCTGGAACTCCCAAATCCTCTCAGCTCAGCCTTTGCACCTGCTGCCCATCTGTATAGAAGTTTTTCTTGAGTATGTGGTACTTGCTTACTTAATCAGAAAGGGCTCTGCTAGAATTTCTTATCCTCTAAGAGGTTTTTGGGGGCCGTATCTACAATATGGTTTACCTCAGTTTTTCCTCTTCCCGTGATATATTGTGGTTTATTTGTTTCTTATTATATGCCTGTTTTCCCTTCTTAGTTGTATAGGTCCATGAGTGCACATTGTACTTCTGTAAGGAAATTGAGGCAGAAGGTACACCAGACTCGAGCTCACTCAGACAAGGATTGCCTTTATTCAGCATCAAGTGGGCAGACTTCTCCCTAGTCTGAAGTCATGTCCCCCCTGGAAGGCGTTTAGGAGGGTATTTAAAGACTTTTGGTGTGATATGGACTTCACAGATAAAGTTTTTCCTAGGTATGGGACTTCCTAAGCGACCATCTATCCATCTATCGGGAGACATATAAATGTGGATTGGGCCAGATATTAAGTTCTTTTCAAAAGGGGCTTATCAGATATAGGATTCTTCAGATATGTAAAACACTCTCTCAGGTACTCTGAGGTGTTGTCAGGGGTGAGATCCTGTGTAAAAACATTTTCCCAGGCTCAGGGAGCTGTATTTGTCTCTTCACTTTCAGCACCTAGAACTTAGTCAGCACTCAGTAAACTTGACTGAAAGGAGGGAAGCTAAGAAATGAGATCATTTCAGAGTAGCTTAGAGGAACAGAGTGCGTTTCACAGAGGGAAGTGCTGGAGGAGCAGTGTGCTTGGCAAAGTGGACATAGCAGATGGCACCACCTGAGGGCTGAGGGAGGCAGAGCTGGGGTCAGAATGGAACCATTGTGATATCCTGTGGGTCAGGGACACATGGCTATCATTAGTCCGGGTCCCCAGCTCTGGCTGGCCATGGTGTTTCTCTGGAAGGGAGGCAAGCACTCTGGCAGGAATGCAGGTCGTTGTGTGCTGGTGTGTGAAGAGAATTCAAGTGTTATCAACCTGCCCCATCTGGGCTGATTGTTTTTTCTCTCCTTAGTGGAGACCCAAAAGGAATTCTAATCATTTTGGAGTCTTGATTTCTAAGCTAACTCTCCCCTCCCCTCTCCTCCCCTGCAGCCCTTCTCTCAGCCTACAGATCACAGAGCTGGCTCAGGCTCCCTGGTTCTTCAGTCCCTCACCCATTCTGCCAGAGTGAAGAGCTCTGCTCAGCCTCTGTCCATGGGGTGGGGGAGGGGGAAGACAGTAACTCTGAAAACATCTGTGGGCTGAATAATGACCTTGCCAAGTAAGGCAAGTGCAAGACTGACCACCCTGCATCTCTGTAATCATTTATTTTTGCCTACACAATTTAATCACCATGTAGACAGTGGGATTCATCTTAGAGTTCTCCTCCAGAGGGTGCAGGAAGAGTCTGTGCAGCAGCCTCAGGCAGGGTGGGTTTGGGCTCAGTAAGGAGCTACCTGAAGGCTGCAGTGTGGGCCGCCTTGCCCTTGCTGGGAGCCCAGCTCCATCTTGGGGTCAGCAAGACCTGCTGCTTTCTGTCCTCCTCCTCTACATGCCAGCTCCCAGCAGAACAGGGCTAGAGTGCACTTTGAGCCGGGCTGTCTAGAGTCAGGCATCGTCTGTAAGCTGGCCTGATTCCTGGGCATGGGCTCCATACTCCTGCACCTTCACATCTCTCAGGGAGAGATGAGGCACAAGGCACTATTTTTACTCTTCTCTTGCTTGCCTGGAGCCCATTGGCAGCCCTCTCTGGACCACATCCCATCTCTGAATCAGGCATGGCCAACCCACACACTAATCCATGCTGCCACCAGAATAAAATTTTAAAAGGCAATAGATAAGGGGCCTCATTTAGTGGGGGCTTAAATTTCAGGCATAGCAATGCTGGCTCGGGTCAATGGAGATTTACAGCAGCAGGTGCAGGGGACCTTGGAAGGGGGCAGAGTGATTTGTGTGTGCATTGGGGGAGGGCAGAGGTAGGGCTCATTTGATCTGCCTGCTACTGGAAGAAAAATAAACTCCATTTGTTCTTGTGTTCTTTCAAGAAACAAAAGGGATGAAAGAAACTTTGGGCCAAGAAGCTTCCCTTTTATTCTTCCCTTTTTCTGAAATAGATCAGAAAATGATCCCAGGTTATGACCCACCTCTCCTTCCCCCCAAATGCTGGGGACGACTGTCCCTGGTGCTCACACTCTCCTGATAATTCAGTGAGCTGGGCTCAAAGAACAGAATGGAAAAGAAAAGTTTCAAAATGAAAATCTAAATGACTGAGAGAACAAGAGGCTAGGAGGGCCAGACTGTAATTGAAAGGCTTGTGAATACGCCACGATTTCCGATTTCATCCCTTTCTACAAATGAACAATTATCAGCAGTGCAAGTTTATGTAATTACTAGACGAGCGATACTCAGAGGGACGTATTCACAGAGACCTGGGTAAGAAAGTGTTTCCCAGAAACACTGTGCTATTCCCTCACTCTACCCCATTTCATTGGCATTTCTGAAATCAAGAACAACCTTTGTCCCTTATAAAACAATTCTGCTATGCACAGTGGGGTTTTCATATGGACCTGGGCTGGGGTTCAGAATGAAACAAAAATGCTGGGCCTGGCTCTGGTCCTCTCCACAGCCCCTTCTTGGTCCCAGAAAGCCTTCCAGACCATCTTGGTGGGACTCTAGGGTCTCTGCTACACCTGTGTTAGACCTTTCAAAACGCATGGTACGCACATCCTTGTAATGGAAAACAGAGAGGAACAGGATGTGAAGGGCAACATGGTTCAGGTCTATTTCAGGAAGTGCTGTATCCAGCAGGTCTGAGAGGGACCACCTGTGGAAAGGGCCTCTGGACTTCTCTTTCCCTGTTTGGCTTGCTGGACTGGCCTAGAGGTTCTGGAACTTTGTATTGGGAGAGTGCTCTTCCTTTCTACAGTCCATTAAGGGCAGGCCTCTCAACTGAAAGAAAAAGAAAGTAAGAGAAACAGTATCCTTTCCTAAGTGTTCATCCATCCTGTGTTACCTTTGCTTCTTCATCTTTTGTGCTCACCCAGCTCCCTAATAAAAAAGAAGTAAGCAAATTTTAATGGAAAACACTTATGATTAACTCACAGGCATGTTGTGCTGATTTCTTTGTGGGCCCCAGTTCCTTCTAATTCAGAAGGCTGAACTAGCAGTAATAAGTCATCATAGGTGTACTCTTGCCCCCAGGGCTGTGCCACCTGACAGCTGTCAAAAACAACCAAGTAGTCAGCTCTGAGAGTCAGCAAACCATTTGGAGCTATTCAGAGCCACCAGAAATGTCAACACACTTTGAAAGGGGACTTATTATAGATAAATGGCAAGTTTGTAATTCAATAGAATTAACTCAACAGAATAAAAACAAGCAACCTTTTAGGAAGGCTCACGGCAAGATCTGCCAGCTCGAGTCCCTGGCTGTGATCACTGGTGATGCCCATGTGCCAGCTGCCTTAGGAATGGCAAGGTTGGTGAACAGGAGCTCTGGGGTAAGTGGCTGATGGCATGCCTGGGAAAGGGGCCCAGAGTCAACATGACACGACTGCCCTCTTAAGAGCACAGTGATAGGTTGTGTCTAATCAAAAATTTGATGCCTGCTCTCTCAAAGACACTGGCTGACGGTATAGGTTCAGTTAACAGGCAGTGTAATAACCAGCATGAAAAACTGTTTTCATGTGGCATGTCATATAGTCTACAAAGATCTCACTGCTTCCCTTATTTAACCACATAAACTCTTGATTCTGTACAGCTATGGCTGTCAGAGAAGCCACCTTGGAGAAACCTCTCTGAGGTCTCTTACAGAGAGAAAGGGTCTTTGAAGTAGCCTAGGCCATCACTGCTTTTGTGATGGCTGTTGGTCCCACTGCCTGCATCCCAGACAGTTTTGTTTTCTGGGCCTTCTTGGTAACTTGACTATGTGCCTTGCCAGGCACAACTATCTTTACAAGTGTCTAAATTATGAGGCGGGGGGCATGGTGTTGTATCCTTTAATCCCAGCACTTGGGAGGCAGAGGTAGGAGGATTGTCATGAGTTTAAATCTACTCTGAGACTACATAGTGAATTCCAGGCTAACATGGTAGAGCAAGGCCCTACCTCAAAAAAAATTTTTTTTCTCTAAGTTCTGAAGTACGTTCCTGCTGGCTATCTTTCTCTCAGATGTCCCCTCCATGCGATTACACACGCGCGAGCGCGCGCGCGCGCGCACACACACACACACACACACACACACACACACAAATGCCTCTGAGCCTGGCCTAGAATACGGAGCACCCACATGTAAATAATGTCACACTCTCACCTGAATATACAAGTCTTCCCTTGTCCACCAACATCCTAGGCCTGCCTAATAGTAACAGACTGCGGCTGTCACTTGTCCCTTTAATCAGCTATTTTAAAAGCCCAATTTGCTGGAGGCTTAGAAAGTAGTAGAGCTGGTTTTTGTTATACTTCTAAAGATGAGAGCTGGTACATATAAAAGACCACAGGATATATGTTCTAGAAAGCATAAATAAATTCTAAACATCCATAGACCCATTCCCCACTACCTACCCTCCCCCACTCCCACCCTGTCCAAAGCTAACCACTGTGCTGATATCTGTGTTTATCCTCTTCTTTTTAAAAAAATTATTTATTTGCAAGCAGAGAGAGATGGAAGAGAGAAAGGGAGACAGACAGACAGACAGGATGGGCATGCCAGGGCCTCCGGCCACTCCAAATGAACATCAGATGCATACACCACTTTGTGCATCTGGCTTTACATGGGTACTGGGGAATCAAACCCAGATCATTAGACTTTGCAGGCAAGTGGCTAACCATTGAGCAATCTCTCCAGCCCCATTCTATTCTCTTTAAAACAGCTTTGGGAGATACCCACATATGCCTAAAGTGCATGCCATTTAGTTTTGCCTGTTACACAAACATAATTTCTCAGCCAGTTGAAGTTGCTTTTCTCCAGAAGCCTGTCTGGGAGTTGATCCACTTCCCCCTGGAGGCTGCAGTTACTTTAGACTGGCTGGGGCTCTTTGTTTAAAATTGCTGCAGAGTGCCTTTATCACCTGCCCAGGAAAACCAGCACTGTGGCCTTATAATGCTTTTGGTCTGACTCAGCTCTTTTTTCTTCTAACCTCTCTATTTTCCACATTCATTTATCTAGAAATACTTAGTAAGTGTCTTCCATAAGCCAGGGACATGCTGGGCTAGCATGGAAGCAGTGAGCCCAGAGTCCCTACTCTCATCAGAGCTTGTCCTTCTGGCTGTCCCCTGGCCTTCACTGTCACTTGAGCAACAAGCAGGATATAGCAGACCAAGGGGCTTTGTGATCAGTTTGCGCAGGGACCCGAGGGAGACTGTGGAGAGCCTCCCAGAAGCAGACTTGTAAAGTGCCTACTTGGCCGGAGCCCTTGGGTTGGTATTTCTGGCTTGGACATTCTTGGCGGGCAGGCTCATATGTGTCACTTCTAACACACCTGCTGCAGAGCGCTCCAGTAAAGGAGAAAAGTAGCCCTGTAAAGCCTGTCACGGGATGGCCCAGACTGTGATCTTATGTATTAGGAGAACTTAAAAGTTACACTAGATCATTAAGCATAACATTGATGATGTGGATACAACTGCCTGGGTAATATGAGTGCAAAACCTCAGAAATATATATGTATCTTTGAGCCATTTCCATGTGGCCTCACACAAGTCTGCTCTTTTTCAGAGTTATATGCTTCCCAAACATCTCTGATGTTTGTCCCCAGACTGGCTTCTGCCAGTTGTAATTATTACTAAATTGCAAGGTTTCATTTAATGTTTTCACAAATTGATGATATATAAATTCAAAAAGAAAACTGTTTTCAGTGACAAACCTAATTGAATGATTTTGAAAGATAGCAGAGATGAGTCATTTAAAATTTTATTTATTTATTTATTTATTTATTTATTTATTTATTTATTTATTTATTTATTTGCCAGCAAGAGAGAGAGAATAGGCACGCCAGGGCCTCTAGTTGCTACAAACTCCAGATGTGTGAGCCACTTTATGCATCTGGCTTTATTTGAGTACTGGGGAATTGAACCCAGGTCTTTAGGCTTTGTAGGCAAGCGTCTTAACCACTGAGGCATCTCTCCAGCCTGAAATGAGTAATTTTTAAACAGTACTTTTGAATTGAGTGTGAACAAGGCAACTGTAAAAGATTGAGGGGCAGGAGGTAAAACGTTAAGTCTTGAAGAATTCTGATTGTGCTGCAGGTGTCTGATATCTGGTTCCTCTTTGAATGGACCACATGGTAGGTCGGAAATCCTAATGGCTATTGAAAGAAGAACTCTAAGCAGTAGCTAATTCTCAAAGAAAAGACCTTGAAAAGAATCCGTGAAGGAGAGCACATTTCTGTTTTAATTTTTTTCAATTTACTTTTTAATCTTTCACTTAACAAAGCAGTTTTTACATCAAACCTATGCTAATGATTTCATATCAGTATTGCCATCTGCCCAGGTTATCTAATGGCTATTCATAGGCAGAGCACTATGAAATTACTCTAGAGGATTCTGAACCTCCTAGAAAGCCATGGGCCCAGGATTGGGAAATGGCCATTACATGCCAGGTATCCACCAGCCCTTCTTTTCCCAGGAAAAGTGACTTGTTCAAGATCCCACAGTGAGGTGAGCCAGAGGTGTGGTTCAGCCATGTAGGCTGCTGAATTCCCAGCCTGTGCCAGTAAACTGCCCTGCATCACAAGTCCAAACTCACTTCAATCTCCGCTGTCATATCAGTGTATAGATGTGTGCATTTGGATGGATAAGTAGGCGGGTGGGAGGGTGATGGATGCGTTTTTCCTGATCCTTTCCTTGGATGACTTCATTTTCCTGTTCATCCCAAGTACATGGGGAAAGATGTGCTGCACCCTTACAAGGACCACGGTCCCCAAGTGTCATTGATACACTCAACACTTCTAGACAACTTCAGATCTGATGCCACGTGCTAAGTTTATTTATTTTTTTATTTAGTTTTGTTTTCACTTGCCAAGAGTTATATCTGGAGTCCTGAAAAAAAAAATCCCTGTTAAAAAGCAGTCATTTCAAAAGAGAGAAAAGGGGCTGTCAGAATGCTGGATAGATGAGGAGGTCATGACCTCCCTGTGCTCTGAACTCTCTGGCTGTGTCAGACCCCAGCATCCCTTTCCTC
Source organism: Zapus hudsonius (assembly GCA_004024765.1). Taxonomy (NCBI): domain Eukaryota; kingdom Metazoa; phylum Chordata; class Mammalia; order Rodentia; family Dipodidae; genus Zapus; species Zapus hudsonius. The sequence goes on along the minus strand of PVHP010004596.1, from coordinate 17,716 downwards.
AACTGCCCCATGGGAGTGGGACCCTGCTGCTCAGGGCTAGCTGAGGTGCCAGCGGCAGGGGTACAAATGAGAAAGTGGGCGGGGTGTTCCCAACTCCAGGCTGGCCAAAGCGTGAAAAGCTAAGTGTGCATCAGAAGGAAAATGACCTTTGGACCAGACTTTTGAATGTGCTTTCTTGAACCTTGAATTTCCCAAACAGAGGCTGGGGAGCCTTTGGACCTACAAGGAGAGTCCTATCAGTCAACAGGGAGATGCTTCAGTCGATTCTAGCCACGTCTCTTCAGTGCATCCAGCCGTACAAGTACCTCGCTTTGTGTTTGACCAGCATGAGCACATGTGCACACAGGTGTGCATGAGTGTGTTGAAGGCTTTAGATAAGGCCACTTCAGCTTCAGCCCCCTAACCCAAATACTTGATTTTCTTTCTTCTTAATTTTTTTTTCTTCGGTTTTTCAAGGTCGGGTCTCACTCTAGCCCAAGCTGACCTGGAATTCACTATGTAGTCTGAGGCTGGCCTCGAACTGTTGGTGATCCTCCTACCTCTGCCTCCTGAGTGCTGGGATTAAAGTCATATGCCGCCACACCTGGCTACTTTATTTTCTTGAATGCCTAAGAAATAAGAGCAAACTTGTGAAAACCAGGTTTTGCAGTCAACCGTCTCCTTGCTGCACAGAAGAGAACCCAGCCACAAGTGGCTGATGGGAGGAAAGGGGTTATTATGACTTACAGACTCAAGAGGGAACTCCATAATGGCAGGGAAAATGATGGCATGAGCAGAGGCTGGACATCACCTCCTGGCCAACATCAGATGGACAACAGCAGCAGGCAAGTGTGCCAAACACTGGCAAGGGGAAGCTAGCTATCACCCCCATAAGCCTGCCCCCAACAACACAGCTCCAACAAGGTTCCAATTCCAAAATTGCCATCAGCTGGGGATCGAGCATTCAAAACACATTCATTTGTGGGGGACATCTGGATCAAACCATCACACCAGGATTTTGGTGCCCAAGAACCAGAGAGCTCCAAGCCTGGAGAATTCTGGGAGCACCAGAGAGTAAAGAATTCAGCCAACCTGAGAAATGAGCACAGTGTCCTTTCAGTCACCCCGAGAGAATTACTGAGCTAGGGAGCCTTTTCTCCTGATGAATGGTGTTGTACCTGGAAATGGGGGTCCCTGGAGAGTTCAGTCATGGAAACAACTGTCCTCCCTCTGCTGACATGAAGGGCCTTGAGGAAAAGGAGAAGGGAGGGAGGGCTTGACTCGGGAACTCTGTGGTTGTTACTCTAAGGAGTAACTGGACTCCTGCCCAGGAGACTCCCCAAGCCCTCCACAGAAAGACATTGCAGGGGTGTGAGTCATCCCTTATTTTGGAAGAACACAGGAACACCCTAGGGATTTGGGGGCCTCCCTTATCAACAGGTAGGCTACTAAAGTACATAGGCCATGCTCAGCTAAAGGCTGGAACCCGTTTCTTGTTTATCTATTTAACTAAGTGGATTAAATGAGAAGTGACTGGAATCATACACTAAGAGTTCCTTTACAAAACACTATTATCTCATAAGCTGTCTTAATGGAACTGTCAGGGGCATATTGGAGGTAATTGAATACAGCACCAGACAGAGAACAGAGTCAAAGGAAGCTGTGTAGCAGGCTTGGGAAAGCTCACACCTTGTGTGGCCAGAAAGGAAGGGCCTGGGTCTAGCTACAAGCCACCCACTAAAGCCAACCCCAGGGATGGACCTAGGTCTTCCTGGGAAAAAGCATGTGCCACTTCCTCCATTTTAAAAGCATTTCTTTGGCTTAAAGGTGAATTAAGTATATTCTTGACATTTTATAGTATGGTTGCCATGGTTTGATCCAGGTGTCCCCAACAAACAAATTAATGTGTTCTGAATCTATCCTCAGCTGATAGCAGTTTGGGTTTTACAACTACGCTGGAGCTGTGTTGTTTGGGGCAAGCCCTTGCCAATATTTGGCACACCTTCCTGCCACTGTTTGCAGTGCTGTGGTGGAGGTGATGTCCACCCTCTGCTCATGTCATCATTTTCCCTGCCAGGATGGAGTCTCCCCTCAAGTCCGTAAGCCTAATAAACCCATTCCTCCACAAGCCGCTTTTGCTTGGGTTCTTTCTGTGCAGCAACAGAGAAAGCTGACTGCAACAATGGTCTTAACATATATGGGGAAATGAAGCATCCAGCAGACCACTTCTGGAGGAAAACAGCAAGGATCTGAGTCTTAGCTTTACCATTGACTCGGGAGTGACTTTGTGTCATTCGAGATGTATGCACCACTTTGTGCATCTGACTTTTACATGGGTACTGGGGAATCAAGCAAGTGCCCTTAACTGCTGAGCCACCTCTCCAGCCCTACATCAGGCTTTTACAAAGGGGGAAATAATAGCTGCTACCTCACAAGGGTGGTGGGAGAAGTAATGAGCTAATCATCTCTTGTGTGTAAGAGGGAGTTGAGAATGCACATTCTCAGTCTTTCTGTGTTTCAGCTTCTCTCTTATCTGTGATAGCTTCTCTTCTGCATGGACTTCTAAGAGGTTGAGTCCATTGAAAGAGAGAGAATGCTGAGAGCAGTGTTCTTCTGTGTTTGATCAGTGTAAGGTACTGCCTTTTGAATGAGCCCATGTGCCTGGGTAGCACACTAGATGGGGTAGAACTTCCTTATGCCAGTGAGTTCTGCTCTTAGGGTAACCCTATCCTCTCACCCTGTCTGGCTATCCTGAGCTTTGGGCACTATTGAGAGGTTCAAGCAAGAATCTTCATCACAGCACTTGCTTGGAACTTTCCTTTGCGTGCCCTCGGAGTTTCCCAAGCCTGCAGCTGAGGATCACAGCCCCGACCGAGGGAGCTTCACCATAGAAGCCAATGGTTGTGATGGCAGGCAGTTCTGAGTCCCATGTCTGTCAAAGGCATTTACACTCAACATGGTCCAACTGCTCATGGATGATTGAAACAGCCCAGTTGGTGAACAGCCTGGGAAAAGGAGGGTTAATAAAATTGTCAATTGTTATATCAAGTTCAAGCTGTCATGAGGAAAACTTTTTAAGGATTTTTCTCACCTAAGAAACCATCTTTGGTCTATTTCAGGCTGTGACTCTGCAATTAACCTGACATTTCCCAAATCCCAGACTGCTGTGGAGAAGATCTTCACTTCTCTCCGGGAAATTGCTGGAGCTCGGAATCTCATGAGGCAGTTTAAGTCTGTGTATGTTCCTGGGGATCAAACCCACCAGGTGAGCACCTGTGCTTCTCAGTAACTATCTGTTGTACAGAGGCCACAGCACAGGGGGGGGAGGGGGGTGTCCATTCAGTACCTCTAGGGTGAGGGTTTCCTTCTAGACAGATTCCAAGTTCCCTTTCATTTGAGAGTTTGGGGTTCTGCTGACTCTGAAGGCCTGTCAATTCATTTGTGCCCAGGATTGATAATAGAGATAAGCACCAGATAGGGAGTCACCCAGTGTTTATAACCATGGGCCTGTCACAGATGTCTTTGTCTCCTTGGGACTGAAGACTGGCCTTGGATGAGCACCCAGTTTCTAGATCTAAGAAGTTGGTCAACATTGTAAGCAATTAGAATAATAAATAAAGGGTCCTAATAGTCTATGGAAAGGAAGAAAGAAGTTGTGGTAAGGAGAGTACTCATTAGTAAAGTGTCCTTGCTGCTCTCTACGGAAAGTAGGAGACCTAGGAAACATGTTCAGAGCATCGCGTAGGAAGATAGAATGAGAAGCCAAGATCAGTGAGTCTCAGAGCCGCAGAGAAGAATGAATGCCCACAAGGGATATAGAAACCTGCTTTCATGGAGCCTGGGGTCTTTGATGGTCAACGTTAGGGCAGAACTAAGAATCCTGGGGGTCAAAGATGAGTTTCGAGGAAAGAACAAATGTTTCAGATGGAAAAATCCCCATGTGTGCCATGGGATTCTTCTTCTCTTGAGATCTGTAAACACATCCTCCCGGTTTGGAGGCTTCTTGGTGGCTAAGTGTGCCATCAGTGAGAACTGTGACAGAGTGAGATCAGTGTGAGGATGCCAAGTCTTTAATGTTCCCCGTCAGCTCAACATGGTCCTTTCTTCCTCCTGTAAACTCCTATAGTAGTTAGTACTTGAACACTTCTGTACACAGCTTCCCCCGATTCCCACAGCAAGGGAATCAGCAAGCCATTATCCCTCAGTCCAGAAAGGACTTTCACAGGCACACAGTGGCCAAGGGTGGGTTCTGGGTCTTTGCAGCCATCACAAACCTCCTCCTCCACTTCATGGTTCTCAGGGAGGTTTGAAAAGTCCCGATTGATGCTGATGGCCATCCAGAGTCACCCACCAAGATACAGAGACCACAGATATTGACTCACAACCTCCAAACATAGTGTCCCATTCTCCTTTAAAAAATCTGAGAATAGGGATTGGAGAGATGGCTCAGCAGTTAGGGCACTTGCCTGCAAAGCCTAGTGACCCAAGTTCAATTCACCAGTATCCACATAAAACCAGAGGCACAGAGTAGCACATTCATCTTTAGTCTGTTTGCAGCGGCTGGGGCCCAGGCATACCCATTCTTTGTCTCTTTTCTCTGCTTGCAAAGGAAGAAAGAAGAAAGAAAAGGAAGGAAGGAAAGAAGGAAGGAAGGAGAAGGAGGAAGAAAGGAAGGGAAGGAAGGGAAAGAGAGAGAGGGAAGAAAGAAAGAAAACAAATCTGAGAATACACTCAGTTCACCAATTATATGTAAGCTTGTCATTTCAAAAAAAAAAAAAACAGTTAAATACCATTGTGCAGACTAATTCCAAAAGACATGAGGAAACTGATGATATATGATGAAATTAAACCCAAAGAATGTCAAGAAGCAAATAGCTACAGCAGTTGGCAGGGAAAATAAACCACAAAATTAACAAGGTCTTTTCCATTTTATGACCAGTACAGTGACTGCTTCAGCCAACTTCACATAAACACACATTAGCTATAAATCTTGGGTGTGATAAGGACTTGATGGGCCTGGAGTTTGATTCCCCTGTGGCCAGCACTGGCCTCTCTCCAGGCTCAGGACCCTGACTTTCAGAAAGTGAAATTTCCCATCGTGCATGCATTCCCCTTATAGGGAGGCATCAACACACTTACCCCAAACCCAAAATATGAGTAGGAAATGGGGAGAGGTGGGGCACTGAGCGCATGCCGGAAAGATTTCATTGTTAATGATACAAACACATAGTAGGATGCTCCCCAGAGAGACAGGGTGAATAGAGCTTCATGTCAACCCCTGCCTCAGGCTCTGATTCCTGAGGACCAGCTCCAGCAGCAGAGGTCATGGGTAGAAAACAAAAAAACATTTATTGTAAAATAGAACACAATGTAAAATAAAGTACATATGATTTTGTGTTAAGTCTCCAACATTGTAGGAAAAATGTTTAATATGTCTTATGAGGGATAGGAAGGGTTTGTTGGACAAAAAGGAACATTGTCTTCATATGTCCAGAGCAAAACCTTCTGACAGGTTTATGGAGCATTTTTACCTGTTTAGGTTTTCCAAGCTGTTGAAATTTTAAAGAATTTTAAAAGTACAGGTATGAGTCCTGTGAAGACAAGGGACTCTGATATAATCTCAGTGCCTACAGTGTTGTTAACACATAGAACGTACTTACTAAATACCTGTTGGGTATGTCTTCAGTGTAATGTGTGTACCTTCTTTATAGATTAAGGCTGCACTTGGATATAGAGTTTACATACAAAATAAATATCATCTGTACAGCTGCAGACGATAGTCAGAGTTCATCTGTGGCTGATTTTGAAGACCTGGCGAGTATTATGGGTTGGCTTTTCCATGTTCCCCCAAAAGCTCATGGGTTGTAGTTTTGGTCTTCAACTGATACTCTATTATGAGATAGGAACTTTAGCAAGTAGGGCCTCATTGAGGGAAGCCGACCATTAGGGGTGAGCCCTTGAAAACATATGTGGGAACCCTATATGAGCAGTTTTCTTCACCACATGCATCTGTGATGATGGGCTGCCTCACTGTGGGCCCAAAAGCAACCCATCAAGTAACTGTGAATGAAACCTCTGAAACTGTGAGCCAAACTAAACCTTTTTTCAGTTGATTTCTCTCATGTACTTTGTCACAGCAACAGAAAGCTATCTGGCACACCGGGCAGTTTTCTATCCCTCTCTGCTCCTAATTTGGTCTTTGGCCTCATGGCTACAGGAGAAATATGAACTTTCTATCCAGTTCTATGCTGTCTCTACTCAGGATCTAGCTGAGATGTTCCAGCACACACCACCACAGCATCAGTCCTGGTCTGGCCCTGAATTCCTATTTCCATCTGCCCCTAATTCCTGTTTCCATAAGCCCTGAGTCTCTGTGCTCTGGACTCTCCCTGAGTCACGGGACCCTACTGCCCCAGGTTCCTTCCCAGTGCCCTCTCTCCTGCTCTCATGTATGTATCCTAACCCTCTGAGCCACTCCTGTTTCCCTGCTGGCACTGGTTTACCTCTTACTTCATCTTCGTCCACCCCTGAGCCTAGAGAGAGGCCCATCTTTATGAAGATGCATCATTTGGGTTCATAGGCAAAGAGCTGACATTATTCCAGGCATCTGAAGGTGACTATGATTTATTACAAGGAATTATCACATCTCCAGAAGAACCAGACTAGATCCAGAAGTCCCAGGGAAGCCAGACCCTGGTCCAGTCAGAAGAGAGGTGACAGTGAGGACCAGGAGGCCTCTGCTGACGTGCGTGATTTGATGAACATACCACCATGGCTAGAGGTGGCCTCTGCTCTTGCTCAGCATGGACCTGTAGAGCTACTTGTGTTTGTGCCTGCTAGGTAGCCAGGCAAGAGGATGGCAGGGCAGATGCTGGGTCTCGGGTCTTACCCAGAATGCTCTGTCACCTCTTCTTCCTGAGAGGGAGGCTGGCAGAGAAGTTAGCAGCAGATCTTAGAGTGAGCCAGAGCATCCTGGGTTCATAGCCCAGCCACACCTTCCTCTAACTGTGTCCCCTTGGGCAAGTCACTTCACCTCTCAATGACCAGTTCCTCTTGTGTAAGAAGAAGCCAACAGTAATAGCCTAATAACATGGTGAGATGATACCCATAAAATGCTTAGGATAGCATCTGACATGTAAGCAACACACACTATGTGAATATCTGTGTTAACAACACACTATGTGAATATCTGTGTTAACAACTGCAGAAAAAATGAAGAGCCAGAAAGGTCTTCTCTTTGCACTTTTTGTATAATTCCATCTTTTCCTTCACTGGGATGTAGGCCAAACAGAAAAGAATGATTTTAAGTCAAAACATTAGTTTGATCTATAAATTCTCTTTTTTCCTTCTGTTTGAAAAAAATATTAAAGCATGTCCATGGGCCTCTCTAACTAATCTTGTCCTGAGGTGCTGGGTGGCCAATGCCTAAGGGATAAGCTGGCTGTCTGGTCATATCCCACCTGACACAGCCTGCCTAAGGCAGGTGAGGATTGATGCTTATGTGCAAAGACTGGCCTTGGGGGCCACCCTGATGGACCAGAAGTCTGAGCCTCCAGGGGTTCTGTGTCTTATTGCACATGTGTCTCCCAGGTTCCTGGGAGGCTTACGATCCTTCCTCCATGTCCCACTGTTTGATGTCCACTGTCCCCCAGTTGCAGCATCAGGAGGACATTAGTGATGTCCCTGAGCAAGCAACTCACAGGGCCTTTCTGGTCAAATGCCATCTGGTTCTGGTATGACAGTGGTTGGCATAAATCTCCAAGACAAGCAGCGTGCTGGAGCACACGCTGCACAGATGTGTGCTCTCTTCTGCTGAACAAGTGTACCCAGGCCTCAGTGCCCAGGGAGGCTTGATTCATCTCATGCCCAGGGAAATATGGCTCCCTGAACAGTCTTCAGGCCCCATCTCGTTTTGTCAGCACTCCCTGGCCCTGGCCACCAGCTGTCTGGCTCCCAGGCCCATCTCTCTTCCTCTCCTAATTATAGGTCTTCAACCCCAGCAAGCTCAGCCACCTTTCTGAAAGAGTTTAACCTGAGAAAGGGCTAAACTGAGGACCAGGTAAGTTGGCACTGTTCTGAAGTCTACTTCTAAGTGGTGCAAATTCTTTAATACATTTGGACTTTGGTTTCCTCACATTGAAGTTGAAGCAACTGTGTTCAGATTTTAAAAATAATAATTTGCTCTTGGATAGAACGATGAATGAATAGATAAATGAAACATTTTTAAATCTGCAAACAAAACCATTTCCTTTAAAAGGATGAAAGGAGAAAAGTTGTAGTATCTCAGCAGGCAAAGTAAATATGCCATGGAGTCACCAAAGAAAGCCACTAGCAGTTTGGGACAGATGTGTCTCTGTACAGCCTTGGATTGAAAGAAGCTGAAACCCTTCTACTTGCCTGGTTTATCTCAGAAATTGGTGTAAAGGTGATCCTGTACAGCACCAGCCAGCAGAGCAAGACCAGCAGCCTGCTTATTGGGAGGGGGCTGGGGTTCCAGTTCACCTCTTCTTGGCAATGGACACCCAGGGCCATCTTCAAAGAACACCTAATTTAATGAGCCCTGAAGTGAGATGTGATGTCAGGAACTACTGCTGCTCGAGCACTGGGCTCAAGTAATAAAAGTCTTCTAGACACAGTCACATCTTATCTTTGCCACAAAGTCAGAGAGACGCACATGAGTATTTTGTTTTTCATACTTTGTTTAAATATTATATATATGTTAATTTATTTGCATGCAAAGAGAGAATGGATAGTCCAGGGCTTCCTGCCACTGCAAATGAACTCCAGATGCATTCGCCACTTTGTCCATCTGTCTTCATGTGGGCACTGGGGAATCTAACCCAAGTCATTAGGCTTTGCAAGTAGGCACCTTTAACCGCTGAGCCATCTCTCCAGCCCTAAATATGATATTTTTAAAAGCCCAGTTTGTTCTTCAAAAGATACTATTCAATTAAAAAAGTGGAGAGCTTCTGCCATCTCCTTGATTGTGGAATATTGACTCTACTGTGTAGGAGTCATTGGGGTGCTGGCTTAGGTACCTCCAAACCTGCCTCATGAGACCATCAAATCCCTGGGCCACATGATGAGCTTTTGTAGCTGTGGGCTGCCTTCCTCTCTAAATGATTAAAAGAAATTAAGTGACATATGGTATTATTACATTGCCTAAATGTAAATATACTAATATTTTATATCAAAACATTATTCTGATCTCAGAGTTCTTTTTCCCATGTGATATTATAAAAAAATTAAGGCATTTTCATGATCCCCTAATGTCGACATAGTGCCAAGGTGTTGTGTGTTCCGGGCCTAATTGAAAAGCTGCCTCTATGGTCATAGCCTACACAGGACTTGGCCATCGGCCACCATCACAGGAGGATCGGCCACATCTCCGCAGCAGTCCTTGTGACCTCCTGTGACTCAAGAAGCAGTGCACAGATATCAAGGAGCTTTTTGGTTTGGTTCTGAGGAACTGGCTTAGGAGTAGGAGAACTAGGTGACCTGAGGTGGGTGCAGGTGTCCCCTGGTTTGGAAACCTCCTCTCTTACAGCAGCTAATGTCCCTGGCACCACTCCATGGATACAGCTTCCAGCGTTTCTTCAAAGGACACTACCAGCTATTATTCAAGAGTCATCCCAGTCAGAAGCCAAGAGCTCTAGCTTTCTGTCAGATACTTGTAGTTCTCCCCGTCCATGGCAGTAGACCAAGCAGGGGTCACTTCTGTCATTCGGACTCTTGCCTAACTCCTAGTTTGACATTCTTTCTTTATCGGGTTTCCAGGGAAACAGTGCTAGAAAGTTAAGCAAAAGTCAAATTCCTCTGCAGAGGGAACAAAGGGTTTAATAACCTTCTGCCTACACAGGCAGCTTGCCAGTTGTTAGGGAGACAATGATATTACTACATCCACTCTAACCTCAGTGTGTCTGTGACAGAGAGGTGCTGTGTGCTCCCCAAACTCCAGTTAGCCCATGCTTTCCACATTCCCTTGCAGGAAAAAGTGGACTTGGGACTAGTTCTGACCAATGAATTATCAATGATACATTTTTCAGGTCAAGCTCATAAAATCTCCCTAGAAGTTCTACATCCTCTCTTCTGCCCTGTCACCATCTCCTGAGGAGACAGCAGTGTGGACCCAGTGCCCTGGCTGATGCTGGAGTCACTCACTCACAGGAGTCTCGGTCTCTGAGGGATTGGGGCCTCAAACACAGACTACCCTCCAATGCCCACCTGATAGGGTAAAAGCAAAGAATAACCAGTGAGAGAAGGGAAGAATGAGTTGATCTGAGTTTTCAACTTCTCTTCTCCCACAAAAGGTGACCTGACAAAGAATATTCAGTTAGAAACCTGAAATTGTCGTGGTTGACCTCCTTACTGTTGAGACAAAGCACATGACTTACCTACTTCTGGTTATTTTAACATCTGAGGAAAATGTAAGGTAGGGCTCCAGAGAAACCCATGTCACCTTCTCCATGGTGCTTTCCTGAGAACTGAGTGACGGGAGGGGGAGGAAAAGCAAGGGGAAAGATGCTAACATATAATATATATACTTGCCTAAAATCTTAAAACTAAAGAAACTTTCTTATAAAATTAAAAACCTACAAGTGAGTGGTTCTTGCCTAAGTGGAAAGTTCCAGGGTCATTGGCGTTCTCAGCCAAGAAGTCACTGCTGAAGCCAATCTTCCAACCAAATTTAATGACATCAGCTTGTGGCTGAGAGGGAGGAGCCAAGCTTCATAAAACCCTCATGGCAAGAGTTCAAACCAAGAAGGTGGAAGATAAATCCTGCTTTATTTAAACCTAACAAAGTCCTTCCCAAATCATGCTCTTTAAACACACAAGATTCTTCATTCAATTTGTACTTAACTATACAACGGAGAACTTAGAGGACTTCTTCAGACACATTATTTATGTAACAAACTTAACTTCTCTTTCAAGTCAAAAGTACTTGTATTTTACTGTTTTGGGGTTATAAGTAAAAGTAGAAAAGAAAGTTCAAAATGGCTTGCATGAGGAGGTGATCTGTTGGGCCCCATGATGAAAGTCCAGGTCAGCCTAGATGTGAGAGAGAAAGGCCATTCTGGGGTGATGCTGGTGGGAACAGAGCCTTGCGCTGGAAGAGGAGCAGTCCCTGCCCATCCCCCTCCTTCCAGACTCCCTCCAGTACCTGCTGTGGCAAAATCATTCAATCTGGCTGGCAAAGCACCCATGTGGCTTGCAGTGTTGCAGCCCAGTATCCTGGGGCGATGTACAGAATGGGGGCCACACAGGGAGAACTTGGGGTGACAGCCAGTAGAGAAACATGCTGATTCAGGATTGCTGTCATATAAACAGAGATAGTCTGAGAAACTGTAGCCAGACAAATGTAAGAAATGAGTGTCAGATGTTTTTAACTGGAGTATGTGATGTGGTGGCTATCTATTACTTTTCCATTTTAATTATAATTTAATTAAATAATTAATTAAATAATTTTCCTCATTCTAAATAAGTGCCCACTTAGTGCTTTAAAAAATAATAAAAAGATTTCTGACCTTCCCCAATAACACTGAGTAATCACAAAGTCTCGAGTCTGAAGCGTGAAGGAATAGTGCTTCCAACTTCTGCCACCCCTGAGGAGAGCCCAGTTCTTGGTCTCCATGGCTGAGCAGGAAGTGGAACACAGATGAGGGATGGGAGAGGAGGAAAGAGAAGAGAGGGGGGACAGAGACAGAGAGAGAGAGATCTAGCACCTAGGCTTTCCCTCAACCCTCTAGGCCTTTCCTTGCTGTCTCCCCTGCCAGCCCAGCCCATGTAGGCCTCTGGAGCCCTGGGAATCCCATCACCCTCATCATACTGCACCTTACAAGGAGGAGTGCAAGGCTCAGTGTTTCAGTGTGAGGTCAGAGCCACTGCTCGCCTTTCCTGTAGAAGGAACATGCAGTGGACAGAAAAAAATTATTTTCATGGACTGGGGAGATGTCTCAGTGGTTAAAGGTATTTGCTTGCAAAGCCCCAGTTCAATTCCTAAGATGCCCACATAAACCAGATATAAAAAAGTAGCTAGCCCAAGTGTTTGGCATTCATCTGCTGAGGCAAGGGACACCCATGCACCACACACACACATACACACACACACACACACACACACACACACACACACACACACAGTGTGCATGTGCAAATAAAAATGAAAAGAAAATTTTCAATGTTTGTGGACAACAGAGTAAGATCCTGTGATGGTTTGATCCAGGTGTCCCCCACAAACAAATGAATGTGTTCTGATTGATCAATCCTCAGCTGATGGCAGTTTGGATTTTACAACCTCACTGGAACTGTGTTGTTGGGGGCGGGCTTATGGGTTTATAAGCCAGCTTCCCCTTGCCAGTGTTTGGCACACCTTCCTGCCACTGTTTGCAGTGCTGTGGTGGAGGTGATGTCCACCCTCTGCTCATGCCATCGTTTTCCCTGCCAGGATGGAGTCTTCCCTCGAGTCCATAAGCCAAATAAACCCATTCCTCCACAAGCCACTTTTGCTTGGGTTCTTTCTGTGCAGCAACTAAAAAACTGACTACAATAGTTTCTCTCTCTTAAATATGGCAGCCTACATGTATTTCTCTGTCATTCTGGTTGAGGTGACTTTATACAGCCAGTTTTATGTAGACTAATCAAATTTGCTATGCATTAGTTCCTGGAAAGAAGTGCCTTTACTACCAGGTGTTTCTACAAGCTTTGGGTCAGAAATGTCCTTCAATTGCAAGTGATAGAGATCTGAAAGATAGTGGCTTAAGCCTACAAGGTTTCATTCCTCATAGAAGGTGATCCTTTCTTAGCCTGTCCATTTAATGGTTGTGACAGTCCTGCAAGTCATCACCATGGCTTCTCTGGTCTTTGTTCTGCCATCTTTAAGAGCTGTCCCTGTCTTCCAAGGTGGCTATTAGGCGGAGCTCCATTTTCCAAGTAGCAGAACAGAGAAAGAGAAGAAAGGGTTATGTGTCCATCTGTAAGAGCAGCTTTCTGAGAGTTCCATATGATCCTTCTACTTACATCTCACTGCCCAGAACTTAGTAGTGTGGCAACCCTCAGCTGCACAGACAGACATCTGGCAGGTAAGTTGTTTAGCCAGCTGGTCAATGTGTCTATTACTGTGTCTGTCAACTTGATTGGATTGAGGAATACTAGCGCAGGGTTGGAAAGATGGCTCAGCAGTTAAAGAATTAAAGAGCCTGACAGCCCTGGTTCATTTCCCAGCACCCAGGTAAAGCCAGATGCACAAAGTGGAACATGCATCTGGAGTCTGTTTGCAGTGGCAAGAAGCCCTGGCACCCCATTTTCTCTCTCTCTCTCTCTCTATCTATCTATCTCTATCTCTCTATCTCTCTCCCTCTCCTTGAAAATAAATAATAAAAATATTTTTAAAACTTTTTATTGATAACTTCCATAATTATAGACAATAAACCATTCTGATTCCCTCTCCACCCTCCCTTATATCCCTTCCCCTTCTCAGTTAGTCTCTGATTTGTTTCAGTGTCATCATCTTTTCCTCCCTTTTTGTGAATGTATTATCAATTTTGTGTAGGTATTATCAGGCACTGTGAGGTCATGAATATCAAGGCCATTTTGTGTCTGGAAGTTTGCATTATAAGCAGCCTTACCTTTCTTTGGGCTCTTAACAATTTTTCTGCCACCTCTTCCACAATAGACCCTGAGCCTCAGGAAGTGTGATAGAGATGTCTCAGTGCTGAACACTCCACTGTCATTTCTTCTCAGCACCTTGATGTCCTTTGAGTTATCCCAGTGGTCACTGCCATCTGAAATAGAGAAGCTTCTCTAGACAAGAGTGAGAGTAGCATTATTGTATGGGTATGCCCATTTTTTAAAAATGCTTATAAGGCAGTTTGGTAGGCAACAGTAGGCAGTACTTCTCTAGGGCTCATGACCTACCCAGCCATAGGCTTTTGACTAGGTCTTCAGTACCAGGCATGCATTCCCTCCCATGGAGCAAGCCTCCAGTCCAATTAGAGAGCAGTTGGTTTCCCCCACAATAGATGTGCCACTATTGCCCCAGTTGGCACATTTGGCCTGGCTGGCCAGTCTTAGGCTTGCAAGGTCCACTGCTGTTCACCACCGTTGATGACTTCTCTCTCCCATAGGGCTGCATGCAGCCATAGCTTTTTCCAGCTTTCTGTCAGCTGGTTACCAGGGAGGTTTCCAGCTCAGCTCCAGCTTGATTTCTCAGTGACCTGCAGCCCGAGCATATGTGGTCTTCAGCAATAGGGTCTTACCATCTCATTCTGTGGGCAACCAAGAGCCTTGGCAATGGCCTGCAATGTTTTGGGAGACTCAGAAACCTTTCTGGCCAACAACTCACTGGCAGGTATCCCATCTCTGTCACTGAAGTTTTTCTAGAAACAATCTGTGGCTCCTGGGATGTGGATGGCACCACCCCATGAACTGGAGTCCCAAGCATAAATAAGGGAAAAGAGGAGAGCTGGCTGAATGCCTGCACTCTCTCTGATCTGCTTAACTGCTGAAGCCGTGTAATCATCTGCCTCCCATTCCCGCTGCCTCAGCACACCTTCCCCGCCATGATGGACTGTAGCCCCTGAAACATGAATGAGAGAGGCCTGACCTCTCCTCCCATAGGTTGTCCCTTGTCATATGTTTGGTCACGGGAGAGAGAAAAAAGCCTATGTACTAACTCAGGAAGAAGCCGTTTAGTTTGGGATGGTAGTGCTGATAAGGTAACAGAGTATTGGCCACAGAGCTCTCCCAAGGGGGCGATCAAGGGTTAAGTTTAAGAGAGCAAAGGCCCAGGTGACACACCTACTCTCCAGACAGTTTGCTTGAGGGAACTCAGAGACCAGTAGCTTTGTATTTTATTACATCTAAATATGTATTGAATTATTTTATAAATCCAGAAGTCAATCTATTAATTTGGAAAATATGAAAAGATAAGAAAACAAATATGTCTTAGGAGATAGCCTTGATTAGCATTGGAACTCACCCCAATCTCATTTCCATATATAAGTAATGTATCAATTTTAACAAGTCCAAAGTGATCATTCTTGCTGTTGATAGTGGTTACTTAAGCGGTGCTTTAGGAAAACAAAAGGAATTATAATGGGAAGTCTTCCTACTATCTCTGTCCCTGCCTGGCATTCCCTCTTTCATCTCTGCTGGGCATAACTTTTGGATATCACACCAGTTTCTTTGTACATATTCAGCAAATAAAGGCTGTCATAGTCTCGCTGACATTTTTGTATAAGAACATCAGCCACAGTGCTCCTCACCTTGCCCTTCTCGTTCCCATGCTATTCTGCCCTGGCAGCCCATCAACACAGCGATTCCCTCACCACTTTCCCAGCATTCTTCCCATAGCCGCCCCTCACTGATTAACCAGCTCCTGTTGGTGGGCACTTGAGCAGTTTCTAATCCTTTGTGACTTCAAACAATAAATGACCTTCTATGAATTCATTTGCATACATGAACACAGCCGAAGAATAGGTTTCTAGAAGGGGAATTACTCCATCCAATGCATTTTTAGTTTGATAGATAAATTACCTTCTGCACTCATGATGACAATTTTTGTGTGTGTGTGTGATAACAATTTTGTCTTTGCCCAGCAAGGTCTGAGAGTGCTGGGTACCCCATGGGCTCATCAAAAGTATATTATTCAGACTTTTGGATTTTTCCAGTCTTATTTTAAAGTCTACCTTGGTATAGTTTAATTTTACATTGTCTTATTATAAACAAGGTTGGTCCACGCTGTCTTACCAGCTTCATAAGCAACCTTCATGACATGTCTCGGCATACAATGGCTGGCTGACTAGTAAACATCAGGAACCTGCCTCTTATCCACAAGGAACATCCTAATCTGATCTGATCTGACACTGATGTATACCCTGTTTTATTTCTAAGATAGTTTATAGGACTTGGAAAATAGGAAAAATGAGTTTTTTTTAAAATGCCAGCACTCACAAGGAGGTAAGATTGCTGTGAGTTCAAGGGCAACCTGGGACTACAGGGTGAGTGCCAGGTCAGCCTAGGCTAAAGTGAGACCATATCTTGAAAACAACAATAACAAAAAAATGCCTATAAGAAAAGTAAGATAAAGCCAGAGATAAGAGCAGTGCATGGGTTTGGTGGCTGGTGGCCCAGTTCTCAGGAAGGGAAGATTTAGGAATGGCTTCTAGCCAGAGGTCAGTGAGGCAGCTGCCTCCCAAGCGAACTAAATATGGACAGGCCGAGCACTCAAGTCCCAGAGAAGGAGAGCAAGCGCTCAGCACCATTTGTCAGAGCAGAGGCCATGCAAATAACATCATCCTTGCTCTGCTGAAATCTGTAAGGTGCCCAGCTCAGATTCCTTGTGACATCTTGTCACCCCAAATCGTACTTGGGGTTGAGTGCTGTGTGGGAAGGAGGGATTAGCTTGAATGTTCACAGCACATTGCAAATACACATTTGTGTTCTTAGCAGAGGGGATCATAATTCTAAGAATGTGTACAAAGCACTGGAGACCATCTTCATGTTTACATCCAATGGCAGGATTTTGCTTTCAACCATTCTCCTACATAAAAGTGTCACTTTAAATCTTGTTGGAGCATTTAATCCTACTGTGACTGTGCCTCC
This sequence comes from Zapus hudsonius, assembly GCA_004024765.1. Taxonomy (NCBI): domain Eukaryota; kingdom Metazoa; phylum Chordata; class Mammalia; order Rodentia; family Dipodidae; genus Zapus; species Zapus hudsonius. Next base: position 1,135 of record PVHP010004596.1, on the reverse strand, counting down.
ATGGCACTCGAGGCTGAAAGGCGCTACAGCACTGGGTAAGAGTTTACCAAAAACTCATGGTTATTTTCACACACAAAAAAACCACGGCGATTGCTCATTTTCAAACTGAACTTGCTGTTTTCTTTTATGCCGATAAAAACTGCTCTTTCTCCAGGCACATCAAACAAGTGCATTTACTCATACCACAGGATTTTCTTTTCCCAGGCATCCTATAAACCACTGTTGAAGCGGGTTGTGGAGGAGATTTTTAATCCTGAGAAGACAGATCCTGTTGATATTGAACACATGTCCTCAGGCCTCACTGATCTCCTTAAGACTGGATTTAGCATGTTCATGAAGGTAAGTAACCGTGACCACCCGAACGGTGCCTTTGCTGGGCAAAGACCAGCCCGCTCTCTCGGCTTCCCTCAGCCTCTCCTGACCTCATCTTTTCCCACACTGCCTACGGTGGAGGGCATAAGGCATCCTAGAGAGCACCGCTAGAAACTTCTAGACTCGTGGCCCATTTGTTACTTAGCATGAAGCCACATATTATTCACTTTGCTCTTAATTCTAGAACTTACTATGTTGGATAATAAGCAACTCTGCATGCTCCCTTGACTAATACCCCAAAACTCATGTGGAAATGACTTTTGTTTAGGTCCAGCAGACTCCTAGGTGACAAGGAATAGAATTTCTCTGGCTCATATCTGGGGTGGGTCAGAATGACTGAATAGCCCTTGGAGTGAGGATGAAAGGAGAAGAAAGTACACAGATGCACTCTATTTTTAACCCACTGTAAAGTTTCTAAATTTAAATGGATCTAAACAAGATTACAGCTGACCTCCCAGGCTATGCCAGTATTTCAGGGGTAATAACTCTTGCAAATAACAGAATGTTTTGCCAGCTTCAAAGAGTCTTTGAAATTGTGAATTAATCTACATAAGAAATCCAGCCTTCTGGAGTTCAATAAATACATATTCTGGGAAAACGGGTCCATTCCAAAAACCGGGGAACAGACACCAGACATCAGACTGGAAACCAAGCAGAAAAATGCCTAGCGGCCCGCCAGCCTCTGTTCCACTGTCTAGATTACCAGAAGCTTCTGATGCAATGCCTGGCTGGTGCATTTTCCCTCTTCTTCCTTTTTTTTTTT
>PVHP010004595.1:0-70254 GCA_004024765.1 Zapus hudsonius | reverse complement strand
TGTGTGTGTGTGTGTGTGTGTGTGTGTGTGTGTGTGGTGGGCAGAGTCACCCACCTTCTGGAGGGCTCCTGGGAGCACCAAGGGAAAAGTATTCAGTAAGTTGTCAAAAGATATAGGCCCGGGGAGATGGATCAGTGGTGATGGGTGTTTGCTTGCAAAGCCTGCCAGCCTGGCTTCAATGCCCCAAGCACCTATGTAAAGCTAGCCAGGCATTTGTTTGTAGCAACAAGAGACTCTGGTATACACACCCACCCAAATAAATAAATAAAATTTTGAAGAGCGACAGCAGCGGCAGGCTCCCTGTCCCCACCCTTCTCTTTTATGTTCATTCGATTTTGGCACAGTGACTCAAGATCCATTCCAAAGTCTTTCTTTCTCAGAAGAGGAAAATAAAAAAAAAATCTTCCCCAAATTATTTAGTTTACAAAAAGATGCCCATTGGGCTTTCCTCTGCCTCACATCATTGCCGGAGAAATGAGCTTCTTCCAACTTATGTTCAAACTCAAAAAGTGCAATTAGTCACATATACTCATGAGAGCCTGTCTTTATTAAGCAAATCAAAGGGAATTCAGAATTATGACTAAAAAACTTGAAGCACTGAAGATTTTATATTTCCCACACAGGTCTTTAGACTTTGGATAGAAATGTCTTTGTTTTGCTGGGGTTTGGTGTGACAGAACAGTTGGAGGTCAGTGATGGGGACACGGGCGGCAAGAAAATATGGAAGTTACAGACTGCCAGGCAAGATGCAGGGGATGAATAACATTGATGACTGTGTTCTGGCCACTAGGTATGAGAGGTCCAAAGACAGTACCCCATGCTCCTCATGTCATTGTGATCATAGGTTCCAGATGCTGCTCAAATAAGGACAGTGAGGTCTCTAGCAGTTGACTACGTCAAGGCGTCTGCTAAGAAGGGTGTCATATAAAATCCAAAAGAGATTGGTCGGGGTTGGAGAGATGGCTCAGCGGTTAAGGCACTTGCCTCCAGTGCCTAAGGCCCCAGGTTCAATTCCCCAGGACCCACATAAGCCAGACCCACAAGGTGGTGGCCCTGGTGTGCTCTCTCTCTCTCTCTCTCTCTCTCTCTCTCTGCTTGATAATGAATCAATAAAATATTAAAAAAACGAATACCAAAAGAAATGGGTCTGGGTTCAGAGTCTGGACTTTTTAATAATTATACAGAACTTACTCATCCATCTATCACCCATCCATTTAATATCTTTTTATTCACCTAACACCCATCGTTTACAATCCACCCATCCCATATCCATCTACCCAATATTCATCGATCATCTATCCATTTGTCCATCCATCCAATATCCATCTATCATTCACTCCATCCATTCATCCAATATCCTTCCACTTACTAAAGACCCACCACTTATAGTTCATCCCCCTACTACCTGTCCACTGACGAATCTATTTATCTTCTTTGCACACCGATGCATTCCTCCATTCCTCCATTCATCAATGAATCAACACACAGCAACTCTATCTTACCCTCCACCCATTCTGTCTTCATTACCAATGATAAACTTACAACGACACACGATTCTCTCTTGCCTGGATGACAGCAGTGGCCTCCTATCTGGCCCTGTCACTATGCCATCATGTTTATCACAGCTGCCAAGGCAATCACATCATGGGGCACATGACTCCCGTGACTGAAGCCCTTCCAGATGTTTCCACGACGTTCTAAGTAAAACCCGAACACGACCCAGCCAGTGCAGATGCCCTCTGGCCGCCTCTCTCCCTGGCTGCTCGTGTGGCTTACGCTCAACCAGCTGTCCCTCAGGTGAGCCAAGGATGTGCCCTCCTTGGGAACTTTCCAGTTGTTGCTCACTATGTCCCTTCTTTCTAGTGATGGAGCACTCAGCTCCCATGGTAGCCGTCACTTCAGTGAAGGGAGGACCCACCTCAATTGGCATGCCCAGCTCTCCAGTCCACTGTCTCTCTTGCGGGTGTTTGCTTGCCCAGTACTTGTGTTTGCCATGATCATACATGGCATTGCTTCACTGTCTGGTTGCCCTTCCCTTAACTCCTCAGGAATGAACACACAGCACCTAGTCAGAAGGAGCCTGTACAGACTCTGGCATCTCTCAACTGGGAGCTCACTTACTCTGCCATGGACCACTCCAGTGCCCCTCCTCAGTGCAGCTATGCAGAGAACATGGAAAGCACAGACCTGTTCTCGGCCAGCTTCTAGCAACCATACTGGACACCAGGACAATGGCAGAGAGTGGCAGGTGCTACAAATAAACACAGTGACACTGGACAGACAGCGGCAAAGACAGGGCAGGATGGTGTGACTCAGGAACACCTCATCAGAGGAAATGTCTCTGAGGTGTAGGCTTGTCAACTGAGGGGAAAGAAGAGAGTTGATCTCTCCAAGAATCAAGTGTTCCCTGAGGAGGGAATAACATGTGCAAAGGTCCTGAGGTCATCAGACCAGGAATGTCACAAGAACAGGAATAGGCCAGTGTGGCCTGTATGGTCTAGGAATTCAATGGTGGCAAGGGGCTCAGTTCAGAATGAGCTTAGATAGTTGGGGTTCTGATAGTGATGAAGGGTTTTAAAGAAAGGGTTCTCAGATCTAGCAAATAAAAATACAGGATGCTTAAATTAGAATTTAGGATAACTAGGGCTGGAAAGATGGCTGAGCAGTTAAGTCGTTTGCCTGCAAAGCCTGATAGCCTGGTTCAATTCCCTAGTATCCACATAAAGCCAGATGCACAAAGAGGTGCATCCATCTGAAATTCATTTGCAATGGCTAGAAGCTCTGGTGCACCCATTCACTTTCTCTGTCTCTCTCTCTCTCTGTCTCTCTCTCCTTGCAATTAAATAAAAGTTTATAAAAAAAGAATTTAAGACAAATAAACAATTTTTAGCATAAGTATGCCCCAAACATTGCATGGTGTTATGTAGCTATTTTCTCTGAAATGAAACATTTCCTCCTTGAGAAGAGCAAGACTTCTAAGACTTTGGATAGTTAGTGAAACTCACAAAGCCTAGGAAGCTCACAATATTCACCAGGCCCCATGTGATGCTTAATCCCCGTTGTCAACTTGATTGTATCTGGAAGCACCAGAGGGCAAGTCCCTGGGCATGGCCAAGAGGGAATTTGTAGATTAGGTTAACTGAGGTAGGAAAGCCCACCTTAGCCGTGTGTGGACCCAGTCTGAATAAAAAGGAGAAATCAGCTTGTGGGTCAGCATTCAGCTCTCTCTAATTCCTGACCACGGGTTAAACGAGGTCATCCACATCCTGTCACCATACCTTCCACACCATGACGGACTGCATCCCCTCCAACTCTAAGCCAAGACAAAACCTTCCTTCCTCAAGTTGCTTCTCATCAGCTATTTCATCCCAGCATCAAAGAAAAGAATTCATTCAGCCCCTTCCCAAGGTTATAAAAGCAGTAAGCACTTGTTGGATAAAAGAGACACTCCAACCAGCTGAGCTTCCTGCAAGGTGGGCACGGAGCTCCAGGAATGCTGAGGTGGGCATCTTGGTGCAAGATGTCTGCCTTAGAGTCACCCACCCTCCTGGAGGTAACCCCCTCATCTATGCTCTGGTAAGTAACCCTCAAAAATTCATTTATTCACCAAGCTAGTCCAAAGTGGATTCATATCTTTGTTCCTATATCCATGCCTTATGCGAGGTGAATAGACACTGTTCACATCTCCCCTGTAAACGGCACACACACATGGAACATGGGAGCATACTCAGGCTGACACCTACTTAATTACTCATCTGAACTTCTAATTTAGCTGCACATGCTGTGTGCTATCTGTTTGTCCTGAGACCATGTCCCAAACCTGAACAAGGTGTCACATGGCCTAAAGTCCCTGGGCTGCTCTGCCATCCCCTGTGCCTGAGCAGAATTCAGAGAGGAGGTCAGAATTGGTACTTGATGGACACATCATTCTGTTCTCACCTACGTTGAAATTTACAAGTGTATTTATCTTTGCAACATATTAAATGATGATTATCCCAGGCAATTTACTCTGGTAATTGTGTTGAAGCTAGAAGTTGGATGCTTCCCCTGAGGGAGGGATCGTACCTAATTGACTCTGTCTTCCGCAGCACCCAGCAGAGCACTTGGGACATAGATAGTCCTTAGGAAGTAAGGACGGTCGCTACTGTCCCTATGCCTATTTCACTGAGGAGCAGAGAGCTTGAAGAATCTCCCAGGATGCCTGACCCCTCTTCTGACTTTCCCCTGTAAACTGGGAAGCTTCCCTCAAGTCAACATTGCCGATACACCCTGCTGTTCTGTTCTCTTCTACCTCCAGGTAGGGAAGTGATTTTACTTCCTCCGCTACTGGCAGAGGAGTAGCCATGGGACTGATGTTGGTGAGTGAAACACAGAGAAATGCCATTTCATTGTAGCCTTCTTTCCCCATCACAATGGACTGGAAGCGTCCTGAGGCTATGGTGGTACCTGAAGACTCTAGTAGAGCCTCCAAAAGCCGGGGCCTCTGAGGCTGTATGGCAACCAGGAAGCCCAAGCAGGATGGTGTCAATGAGAGGTGGAGTCCTCAGGGATGTGACAAAGTGGTGAGGATGAAGCCCTTACAGATGGGATCCATGTCTTATAAAAGAGGTCAGAGGAATGTGTTGGCCTTGGGCCCAGGAGCAGGTTGGGGGGATGCAGCAGAGACAGTGTCTGTGAAGCAGACCAAGCCCTCTCCAGACATGGGATCTACGGGCTCTTTGATCTTGGACTTCCCAGACTCAAGAGCCATGCGTAATAAATGCCTGTTGTTATAAGTTACCCACTCAAAGGTGTTTTGTTCTACCACCAGGGTTAGGCTAGATGCAGTCCTAGCTCCGAGGCTCTGGAACACCAACATTCCTGGTGGATTTGACATAAGACAGGTAGTCTCCACATCATAGATCACAGTGTGGACATTGGTGGGCAAACAGAATGCCAAGTCTCCTTTTAGTCTTCTCTGTATTTTAGGATTAATTCCAAGATGTAGCCCCAGAGAAAAGAGGACTGAGAGTTTACAGTGTGTGTGTGTGTGTGTGTGTGTGTGTGTGTGTGTGTGTGTTTGAAGTACATGCACGTGTATTTGTGCAGATGTGTGTGCTCCGTTTACAAATGTGTGTGAAGGCCAGAAGAGAACTTCGGGTTTCCTTGTCTATCCCTCTTCCCCTCACTTCTCTTAGGCAGTCACTCACTATATTTAGAGCTCCCTGCAATCCCCCTGTCTCTGCCTCCCTCAGTGCTGGGATTACAGGCAGGCACAGACACGCCTGGTGAGGATCACATTCGTGTCCTCATGCTTCCATAGCAAGTGCTCTTACCTGCTAAGGCATCTTTCCAGATCTACACTGATAGTTTTCTGAGTGTGATTGAATATTAATGAGCCAGGAAACACCATGAGGTCAGGGACAAGGTCAGCTCTGTGTCCAGAGATTCCTGAGTGCACACTTGGATCTACTGTGATCAGAACACCTAGATAGCCTTCTGGGATGTCAGGTTAGTCCCGTTCCTCCTCCACTCCAAGGTCTCCCATGGCCCATCCAAGCCACAGAGAGCAGACATCAAAGTCTGGATGGTCTAGGGTGTGATTGAGCCTTAGGTCTTCCAGTGAATGTGCACACAAGAACACTGTTTGTTCAGGCTTTTGTTATATAGCATTAAGGGGATGTTGCAGTCAGCTCCATGTTGCTGGGATGAACATCCAAACCAGGCACCATTTAGGGGAAGAAGGGATTTATTTCAAGCTTACAGTTCCAGGGGGTTGGAGTTACATCAATGGCAAAAAAAAAAAAGCTGCTCCCATACATCCAAGCAGAGAGAAACCATCACCAGCCAGCAAACACCACAAGCAACAGGCATGAACCGGCAGCAAGCTGCAGGGACCCCATCAGGACTCAGACTGCTCTGCATACTTTTAGCTGGAAAACAGATCTACACCCCCTAACACATCTCAGGGCTGGACCCCTGGATCCTCCTCCAGTGACACCTCCTTCAGCTAGGTGACTGGAGATCCAAGTTACAAGCTTTAATAAAACATCTGTGTCTATGGGGGACATATACTCAAACTGCCACAGGATTAAGCAACTTTCTCCTTCCTATCTAAAATGTAGTGAATTGCAAACAATGAATGGTTATCACATATTTCTGTGGGTCAAAAATGGAGAAGTGGGGCTGGAGAGATGGCTCAGTGGTTAAGGCACTTGCCTCCAGTGCCTAAGGTCCAGGGTTCAATTCCCCAGGACCCACATATGCCAGACCCACAAGGTGGTGGCCCTGATGTTCTCTCTCTCTCTTTTCTCTCTCTCTGTCTCTCTATCTCTCTGCTTGAAAATGAATAAATAATGTATATATATATATGTATGTATATATATATATAAAGATGGTTTTCCATTAATATTAAAAAAGAATGTAGAAGTGGCTTAGAAGGGTAGTTCTGCTCAGGATTTCTTGGGAGGTCAAGTTCATGATGCTGGCAGGTTGTAGTTATCTAAAAGCTAGACTGGGTTTGGAGGACCTACTTCCAAGAGGGTGCTTTTGTGGATATTGGCAAAAAGTTTCCACACCACACCTTCTCCTTGGGAAGCTGCAAACGATCCAGGGGATTCCATGGAAGCCACAGCTCCCAGGACTAGCCTTAGAAGAAGCCATGCTCTATCCTGTCTATAAAGTTTGTAGGTTACAGTGGCCATGTCTATTTTGCGTGGGAGGGAACTCCATAAGAACGTGAGTCAGGGGGACAGGGGTTGCTGGGGTCATCTTGGTCTATAGAGCAAAGAGTAGTGGTGTCATGAAGCATCTCAGAGGAACCCCCAAGACCGTTCTCCCACAGCGAGCAGTCCCCCCCCCCTCCTTTGCCTGCTGACAAAGTAAGCTGATAACAGGGTGGGTTCTTCATGCAGTCCCCAAAGAATTAATCTCTCTCTTTCTCTCTCTCTTCTCCCCTCTTCTCTTCTATCTAAACAGCTCCATATCCAAGGCAAGATTCTCCTCCAAACAAAGTTACTCACTGTCAGATAGACTCAGATTGGCAATGGTGGGCATGGCCTTGCATCTCTGCTCAGGTGTCTGTACCACTGCTAGCTTTCTGTATCGTTTATTGTTTCTTTTTTTGTGTGTGGGCACACACGTAGGTATATGTTGTGGTTTGTGTGGGATGTCTGCTTGCCATGGTATGTGTGAGGCAGACAGAGGACAACCTTGAGGTGCTCTTTCTTTTGACCTTCTTTGAGACAGGGTCTCTCTTGCTACTGCGGTTGCTGCCTGCGAGCCTCTGATTCTCTTGGCTCTGCCTCCCATCGGCCCCATTCGTGCTGGGATTACAGGTGGACCCACCACCTTGCACCTGGCTTTATGGGGGTTCTGAGGGGGATCATACTTGGGTTGGCAGGCTTGTAAGCAAATGCCTTTTACCACTGAGTCATCTCCCCAAGTACTTCTGTATTTTTTTCTGTGTACACTCTGGTTCAATTCCATACCCAAACCTTTCTCTGATTTCCTTAATAATTTGTTGCTGTCCCCATGTGTGCTAAAGTTGACAGAAGGGACCAGGGCAACACCTCTTCTGACGAGGATGCTTTGGGTCCCATCTGTCTAGCTGCCAGCACTTTCTGCCTGTATCTATGGTCCCTGTCTTTCATCACGTGACTTTTAAACTGGGATATCCATCTTCACTGGGTCCTCATTCTTATTCTGTTGGTTATACCCTGGTGGACATTTCCCCAGTGCATTGCCTGTGAATTATATAAGTACATAGCCTTTACAAGAACTTGTTTCTATAAAGTGGTCAGTAACAATAGCTTTCCTGGCCAGCGTTATCACCCTCCAGACTTCCTTGTCCCCTCCATATAGTTCACCTCATCAGTGCAGCACCATCCATTTTTTTTTTAATCCCAATCATGACACTATTTCTTGGCGTTTTTTACAAAACAAGCTATTATTCAAAGCCAAAAACCAACACAGAGTGCCCATCAGGAAAAGCTAACCTCACAAGAACAGAGAAACTAGTCTCTTAATCCTGACACTTCCTCCCAAGTCTTCCAGGGAGATTTATAGTGAGGGTTCAGAGATTCTCTCTGGCACCCCACCAGTGCTAATGAGTATCTGGCACTGACTGGGGAATATCTCATGAGCATCAGAGATGATCAGGGGAGGATGTGTCCACCATCTACCTGCCTGGCCCTGAGTGCCCAGTTCATTATTGCCATCTGGAAACCTGGAGATAACATATATATATATATATATATATATATATATATATATATATATATATATATATATATATATATATATATATATATATATATATGTATGTATCTTGTTAATGCTGCCGAGGATGGCGAATAGCGCCATAGGCCAGCCTGGAGATTTGTAGTTGCCATCCTCAGTGATAAATTGCCCAATTTTCTTAGCAAATTCAGCAACAATAACAGTTTTCTGCTAGCAAAATAACCTTTCATTTTATACAAAAAATAATGGATGGAATGGAAACGAATGGTGGAGGTTTCACGTCTCCTACAAAACCAAGCTCCTAATGGTTAGTTTTCAGTAGCCGTGGGTGGGGACCAGCTTTTCGTGCCTGATAAATAAAAGTGCCATATTTTACAGTCAGCCTATTGCAATGTCTTTGAACCACTGGCTAAATAATTCTTATAGAAAAAAAAGATCTTTTGGAATGCTTTCTTGTTTCACGGGGCGAGGGTGGGGGATATAAGAGATTCGTTTTCTTCAGATTTTTTTTTGATCCAATACACATCTGCCACAACGTGATAGCAGCATACCATATTGTGTGTGGGGGGTGTGGGGTGTGGGTGTGGGTGTATGGGTGTGGATACACAAATGCGTGAAGGCCAAAGATTAACATTGGGTGTCTTCCTCAGTTACTCTTGACTTTATTTACTGAGTCAGGGTCTCACTGAACTCAGAGCTCACTGATTTGGTCAGACAGAGATCCACCTTGCTCTGGGAATCCCTTGTCTCTATCTCCCCAGGGCTGGGATTACAGGCAGGCTGCCACATCCTCTTGACATTTAGGTGGGTGCTGAGGATCCCAAGTCTGGCCCTCACATTTGCCGTCTCTCACTGAGCCATCTCTTCAGCCCCAACTTCCCACGTTGTTATGGCTAAATTTCTGCTATTTTAATCCATCAAAACCGAGAGTAGCATTTTAAGAAAGATCAGCATGATGGGAACGATCTGATTTCAATGCTCACTATCAACCTCTGCCCTCGGGGGAGGTAAAAGAATGGAAAGGGAAGTAACCGGAGCAGTCCAGCCTTCATCTTCATCCACCCCCCAAGGCCAAGAGGAAGCCAGAGATGGGGAATTCGGTGAGATAGGAGCTGGAACCAAGAGGCAAAGCCCATGAGCCGAGGTAGCAAGATACAAAGATATAAGTCATTCAACCCACCTCCCAGCAGGATCGGAGGAGGAAGTTATTTTCCAATCAAGGGAAAGCCAAGAAAAGTTGACTCTGAGCTTCTGTCTTCCTGGTTTAACTTCCATCCTGATGTCCAAGCCCGATTCCCTCCTGGGCATGTCTGGGGCTCCCTCCTGTTCTCATGTACACACGGACATGAAGGCAGGCACATAGCTGCAGCCATACTCCCAACTAGGACTGGGGAAAGAGCCAGTGGGAGGGACCCACGTGGGAATCTAGACCCTTCCAATCCAAGATGGGCACCTTGGCCATTGTTGATCCCCAAGTGCCGCAGCCTTGTGATCTTGAAAAGGCCATGTGGTTTGTGGGGTTCCATGGCTTGAATGACATGGAGTCTGTTAAGACTGGTGGATAGCTAGTGTGTTGCCATGTGATGTTATATCCTCCCTCTTCTCAGACCCCCCTAAACTCCATTCAAGTCTGCTCCTGTATCATAGGAAGTAAACACATATTTTTGCATGTGTATATGTGGGGGACCATGTGTCGGCATGTGTGCCTAAGCTAAAGGTCAATTTCAGGTGTCTTTCTCTATCGTTCTTTACCTTATTCTTTGAGACAAGGTCTATTGCTGAACCCAGAGCTCACTGATTCAGCCTGACTAGCTAGCTAGCAAGCCCAGGGATCCTCCTGGCTCCACCTCCCCAGCACTGAAATTACAGGCACGCAACACAATGTCTGGCTTCTATGTGGGTGGTAGGGATCCAAACCCAGGACCTCATATTTACATGGCAAATACTTTATCCACTGAGCCATCTCCCCAGCCCCAGGAGCTAAATGATTTTAATACAGTATAGAAGCTCGTGGACAAAGAAAGCCGAAACACAAATACCTTCTAGACTTCAGGTATCTTTGCAGTTCTTTTCAGAGATCATCCCTCAACCCTGTGACCTATGCCTGTGTGCCAGTGTGGCAGGTGCTTACTTACCACTGTCTCCTTGTGGCCTCCTATCCTTCCTTGTAGCATCACTCCTTGGCTCCCTCAGGCCTCTGGAGAAGCTATCCCAACTGCCTCTGGGGCTACAAAGCGCATGAGATTCGTGTTGGCCATGGAAACTGGACTCTGGTGAACATGTGAGCTGGCCAAGGAGGCTTGACCAGGAAGCTTGCTTGCCACCCAGAGGGAAAGGAGCAGCTTTGCCATCGATTTTAAGCCTCTGGGGACTACCTAGATAGGCAGAACCACCTGACAGAGGAGCTAACCCACAAGAGCCCTCAGGTGTGTGGGGCAGTCCCGGTGTCCTTTGAACCCTGGGATGCAAGTGATGTTAACATAGGTTGAGCCAGGCTTTTGCGTACATGAGTCAAGTAAGGCTTTCGTTTTTCACCTTTTACTGTTTGGCTTGTTTATTTATGTGTGTGATTATTTATTTTCTTATGTGTGGCTTTGTTTATGTGTGTGTGTGTGTACTAAGGTGTGTATGTGTGCATGTACTAAGGTGTATATGTGTGTGTACTAAGGTGTGTATGTGTGCAGGTACTAACATGTGTATGTGTGCATGTACTAAGGTGTGTATGTGTGCAGGTACTAAGGTGTGTATGTGTGTATGCATACTAAGGTGTGTATGTGTGGTATGTGTGTGTGTACTAAGGTGTGTATGTGTGTATATGTGCATGCATGGTATGTGTGCGTGTACTAAGGTATGTATGTGTGTATGCATACTAAGGTGTGTATGTGTGGTATGTTGTGTGTACTAAGGTGTGTAGGTGTGGTATGTGTGTGCGTACTAACGTATTTGTGTATATGTGCATGTGTGCTATGTGTGCGTGTACTAAGGTGTGTATGTGTGCAGGTACTAAGGTGTGTATGTGTGTATTCATACTAAGGTGTGTATGTGTGTATGCATACTAAGGTGTGTATGTGTGGTATGTGTGTGTACTAAGGTGTCTAGGTGTGGTATGTGTGTGCGTACTAAGGTGTGTATGTGTGTATATGTGCATGTGTGCTATGTGTGTGTACTAAGGTGTGTATGTGTGCATGTACTAAGGTGTGTATGTGTTTATGCATACTAAGGTGTGTATGTGTGGTATGTGTGTGTACTAAGGTGTGTAGGTGTGGTATGTGTGCATGTACTAAGGTATGTATGTGTGCATGTGTGCATGTGTGGTATGTGTACATGTACTAAGGCATGTAGGTGTGGTATGAGCATGTTTGTGTACATGTATATGCCCCGCACATACACAGAGACCAGAGGCAGATGGAAGGTACCTCTTCTATAATTCTTTCACCTTATTTCCCCGAGACAGAGTTTCTCACAGAACCCAGAGCTGCTATCTTTTGTCAGATGGACTGACCGTTGACCCCAGTGATTTTCCTGTCTCGGCTCCCCACAGGACTGGCTTCACAGGCATGCGTGGCCACACCCAGCTGTTTACATGGGTGCCGGGGAATTGAACTCAGGGTGAATCAGGCCCTCTCAGGCCCTCATACTTGAGTGGCAAGTGCTCTTACCTGATGAGCCATCCCCCAACCCCTTCAACACTTATTTTTACTTTACGTTTTTGTGTGTTTGCATGTGCCTGTCTATGCAGTGTGCGTATGGGTGTCCATATACATGTGAGCACAAGTGCAGTGTGTGTGTGGAGGCGGCCAGAGGCTGACATCAGGGACCTTCCTCAGTTACTCTCCACACTATTTACTGGAGCATGGTCTCCACTTGAACCTGCACCTCACCAATTCATCTAATCCACTTGTCCAGTTTATCCTGGGGATCCCTATTCTCCATCTCTCAAGCACCGGGATTACAGGCTGGTGTGCTGCCATGCCACACCCACCTGACATTTTCAGAGGTGCTGGGAACCCAGACTCCAGTTCCCATGTTTGCACAGTAAGTACTTTACCCACCGAGTCACCTCCCAGCCCCACTTTCATTTTTTATAAAAATTTGCTATTTAATTCCTTGTACCCTGAGGTGTAATGTGACACCCAAAGGTGCTGTGTAAAAAGTGCAGTCAGTAGGCACAGTAGAGAGTGAGTTCTTGGCTCTGAAAACCTGTCTTCCAGTGTCTGGGGCAAAGGACATCATTTTTGTGAAGTCTGGTGGATTATTATAAGACATACCCTCTGATTCAGGAATGCAGAGACCTTGGGTGACAGGCGGGGACACTTAAAGAGGATATGGACTCCTGCTTGCTCTTTCTGTAATTAGCTAGCCTGCTTGACCACCTTCCAGAACATGTGTGATGTGGTGGGGGGGGGAGCGGTTCTGGGACTAGGTCTGGAGAGGCTTTGGGCCTCTGTCTAGCTTTCTGGGATGCTCACCCTGGGGTCCCTGAACTGCCATCCCCAACTTCATGTCAGGCCTGGGAAACCATGCAGGAGCACAGACTCCAGTCATCACCATCACACCCCACGTGAAGGTCATGACCCTCCACACAGGTGAATAGAAGCAGACGACCTCTTCACACACAGCGTGAAACAGGAAAATGTGTGCTCAGGTCTTATTGAATCCCTGACCCCCACATGACAAGATCTGAAGAAACAGAGGTGGTGAGCACACCATATTGTTTCCCGGTGGACAAGGTAGCAAGAAACAGGCAGAGGGGACTGCTTGAGACCATGCATATTAGGCATCAAGTGACAATCAGGGCCACCCAGACAGGTAATGAACAAGAATGAATGGCTGTAGGGCAGGAGAGGAGTTATGGTAACCAGAGAACATATGTCATGTCTGGAGAGGAAAACCAGTTGTTGTCCTGAGGGACTATGTGTCTTGAATTGCCAGACATTTTAAGAGCAGTTGATTTTTTTTTAAATGAAAGAAACCTTAATATTTTTTTTTGCAGTGCTCGGAAGAAAAACTATAATTTTTAGCTTCTGAGAACTAATTAATAAAAATTATAGCATCACCATGCAAGCCAAAGAACACATACTTGGATGCTATACTTTCTCCAGTTACTGGTTTCTGGTCTGTAGTCTCTGCTCTAACTCAGTCCCTTCAACTCTAGAGAAGAAAGCAGCAGTTCTGAGTAAGAAGGGAAGCGTGCTGTTCTGGGTTCTTAAAACTACCTGGAGCCCAGGGCCTCCCCTCCAGGCTCACAGCTCCTGTCCTTGGCCCTCACTCTGTTCAGTCAATACAAGAGACTTCTCAGGTAGGTGGTCCTCCTGGGGGTTCTTAGAATTAACTGATGGAGAAAGGGAACACAGTCTCCAAGCTCTCAGGATGAACCTTCTAGAATAAACAGAGCCATAACAAAAAGCTTTGGGCAGGCCCAAGTCACTGTGCCAGGGAAATCCCCGACCCTATGCCAGGGCTTCATGGAGAAGAGGATCTCCTCCCACACCTACCTTACTGTAAGCATTTGATTTACACCATGCTTCCCCCCCCCCCTGTATCACCCCTTTTCATGGTGAGTTATACCATCTGATACCCTGGGTTGTAAGAGCTGGATGGGGTGGTACACTCAATGATTTGATCAGTGGCCTCTTGTCATCCTCTCCAAACATGACAAATGCTCTTGGGATGGCATAGATCCTCCCCAGTTCAGACATCCATTAGTGTTACCTGCCTGAATGCCCTACAGACATCTGTATTGTTGAGAGGTGACATCTGCTATCTCTAAGGAGTCCAAAATTCTAATACTTAACCTTTGCTAGAATTATAATATTATTATATTATATGACTATATTAGAATATGGTCATAATATTAAAGGACTAGAGAGAGAGAGAGAGAGAGCAACTCAATGTTGTTAAGGGACTTGAGGACTTTGGGGCCAACTTTAAACAGATCTTCTAGGTCAAAGTTCTAGGTCTGGTAGAGGAGGCTGATATCAGTGAGGTTGATACACATGTCTAGCTGTATAGTCTTTCAAACCAAGTCCAATCGAATTGGCAATAGAAATTTACAGTCACACCTTCCTGGGAGTTTTGGATCTCTGAAAAAGAAATGACTTGTGAAAGCAGCTTGATTCCAGACACTACCAGGGTATCCTCAGGCTTTCCTGAAGAGAAAACAGTGACCTCATCTGCCAGGACCCCAAACCTGTCCTAGGCATCACGGTCCCAGCCACAGTAGCTGCAGGTGACAGGCCAGACAGGATGCTGAGTTTCTTGACATGCCGTGGTGCCGGGGTAGGGCAGTCTGGTGCTGAGCCCTGGCTCTGCCCTTGACACACTGCATGGTTGGGGTAAGCTCTCCTCCATTTCTGAGAATCAGGGTCCGGTTGGAAAAAAAATGGGGCAACCTTGCCAAACTTGAGGCTATTTTGTGCCTCAGTGAGATTAAATTTTGATGAGATCAGATTAATCAAAATGTGTGTGTTGACCTGTGATGATGTCATAAGCAGACTGAGCCTCTCTGATCCAAAAATTCTAAACTTGAAATGCTACAAAATCTGAACATTTTGGGCACTGGCATTGTGGTTTGAGTGTTAAGTGTCCCCCACAGCCTCATGTGCTCATGAAGAAGCCTCATACTGGAACCCCCAGCTGGTGGAACCTTTGGGAGGTGAAGCCTTGCAGGAGGAGGTGTGTCACTGGGCATGGGGTGAAGTGTTTATGAGTCCAGCCCAACTGGGTGTTCATAGTTAGCTCACTCTTGCTTCTTCCCTGCTGGAGTGACAAGATGTGACTCCAAGGCTGTTTGCTCATGACATGTTTTCCCTACCATGATGAAAAGTCCCCAGGAAACTGTAAGATGAATAGACCCTATCCTTCCACAGGCTGCTTCTGGTCTGGTGTTTTGTCTCAGCCACTGCCCTTAGCAGGCTCAGCAGAATCAGATAGAAGAGTCTGTCAATCCCCCAGGGAGTGAACATATCCAAGACTGTCCCTCTCTGTCTGGCTTGGGCTTCAAGCTGCCGCCAGCCTATGTGCTGGGCTTCCAGCCCCACCTGGCATGTGCCTGTGCTCCTGGATATGGGGAGGGAGACTGCAGACAAATGCTGAGACACTGGGGGTCACTTTGTGGATGGTACAAGTATAAGCATACAGCATGGGGCGTAGTTCAAAAACACAGAGAGGATTCTATGTCCCCAGGCTCCTAGCCAGATGGTGTCTTATGAGTAATGGGTGCCACACAAGTGTATGGGCACCTGCTGCCAGCTAACCAGCCACAGGGTTCAGGCATTCAAGAACCTTCCAGTCTCAGAAATTCAGAGCTTTGAGAGCAGCCTTCACAAAGGATGAAAGCTGGTGGGCACGAGGAAACAGACTTCCGAGAGGCATGCCCGCTCTCAGTACACCAGATGCCCGGTGGCATTTCTTAGTGTTGATTATTCCTGCAGCTGGTTTCCAGGGGATCATATGAATGTGAGGAAGAAGGAAAGAAAGAAAAACCAGGGAAACGAAAGCTTGGGTAATAGCGGAAACCTTGTCTCTTTATCTCTCCTCTCCTTTCTGCTTGTGCAAACACTGCCCCCTTATTCTGGGGACTGAGGGCCATTTCTGTCTTTGTGGAACTACCGCTCTAGTCCCACTGCTCTGGGGGTCCTGGACCATCACGTCCTGCTGTGGCTAATGTGTGCCTTATGAGTTACTCTTTTCACCCTCTGGTGCCTGTGGCAGGCATTGTTAATTGCTCAATGCGTGCTTTCCTGCTGAGCTGGAACCCAGCCTCAGAATCCTTCGGGACCCAGCCATCTAGCCAGCCAATACCAATTGACTGGAACTGGTGCAGGACGGGAAAGTGATGTGTCAGCCCTCCTCTCAACCCTCTCTCCCCTCTGCTAATCTGATTAGGCAAAGGGTGCCCAGGTCAGCTGGCTCTTGCCCACGAGATCTGCTTCTCATTAATCAGAGAGCTTTGGCTCTCTGCAAAATGCTGTAGGGGAAGGGGCAAGAGAGGCTACAAGCCGTGCACACTCACACACTCCAGTCGTTGTGAGCATGGCTTGCACACACACACACACACACACACACACACACACTCACCCCTTAAATCTGAGGGCCTCAAATGGCAGATCTATGATGATGGGGGAGAAGTGCTGGTTTATGAAGGGACCTGCTGGCAAGGAGAGGAGGACGCACAGTTCTGTCTGGATTTAAGCTAAGGAGATGGGCCAAAGCCTGGGGGAAGCCAGTCACCCAAGTTGCCAGGCAGGAAGTTAGAACAGGGCCACCCAGTTTGATAAACAAAAGCGACAGAAAGAAGGGTTGCCATAGTGGCCCTCTTCTTTGAGGTTGGAGTTTGCAGGGTTGGCCAACTTTAGCCCTTTCAAAGACTGGCACCAATTTTCTCAAGTCAGATTTGTTTCTAGAATTGTCTCCTCATTCATTCCTTCCACAAGTGTCCATTGAATATCTACTAAGAATCCACTTCTATACCTCTGAAAGCAAGAGGGGTTCAGCCTCACCTTCAGACAGGCAAGGCTGAGGGAAAAGCAAACTTGTAATTATCGTGAAACCTGATGAGGTCTTCAGGGAAGGATAGCAAACAAAAGGCACACACACACACACACACACACACACACACACACACTTTAATAAACTATTCCTAACCCAGAGCTTGTCATGAAATCATGGTGATCTATTTTTTTTGACATATTTAGGTGTCTGTGGTGTGTATGATGTGTGGTGTATGTGTGCATATGTACAGATGTCTGCCCCATGCACATCCATGGGGAAGCCAGCAGAGAATGTGGGGTGTCTTATCACTCATCCACATATTTTTTTCCTTGAGACAAGGTGATTCCTGCAACCTCTAGGTAGCAATAGTATCTCTAGATATTATTGGCTTTCAACCTTCAACAAATTGTCTGGTCTCTGCCTCCTCTCCCTACCCCACAGACCAGGGTGACAGACATGTGTGACCATGCCCAGCCTGGTTTTTGAACATGGGTTCTGGGGAGTTGAACTCGGTGGTCTCTGACTCAAGAGGTTCTCATGTTTAAGTGGCAAGCACTTTCAACTGCTGAGCCATCTCCCCAGCCCTGCAACATTGATTTTTAACTCTCCTCTAGGGAGCCAGGACTGACCTCCAGGACCAAGTCAGCATTAGGGATTTCAGTGTGTTGAGATAGCATCTGGCCCACGGCCTCTCACTCACTCAAGGGTAATTTACAGAGCACCAACTCCAATTCTGCTCTTTCTTTCACAGCAAAATCCATTTTCTGAAAGGTCATCGAGATTAACGACTGGGCCCCCACATGTAGCCCCTCTGTGGCAAGGGGCTAAAAAGGGACACCTAGTCCTCCCCCTTGGGGAGTTGGATTCAGCAGAATTCTTCTGGCTCGAGTAATTCATATGTTTGCATGGCATGCTCTTTTCTGTGTGTGCGCAGGTACACACGTGTGTAAGGCTGCACATGCGTGTGCATGCATGGTCAACTCTGGCTGTCATCCTCAGGTGCCATTTACCTATTTTTGAAATGGGTCTCTTGCTGGCACTGGAGACTGGCTTGCCAGTGAGGCCCAGGAATCTGCCTGTCTCTGCCTTTCCAGTACTGGTATTAGAAGTATGTGCCACCACACACACCCCCAGCTTTAAAAAATACTGAGAGAGAGAGAGAGAGAGAGAGAGAGAGAGAGAGAGAGAGAGAGAGAGAGAGAAGGGACATATGCATTTGCTGCTGTGTACATATGGAGATCAGACCTTGGAGGTCAGTCCTCACTTTCCCCTTTGTTTCTGGCAGCAGAGGTCTTGTTTGACCTGAGTACGTCAGGTCAGCTGGCCTGAGAACTTCCTCCTGTATCCGCCTACCCTCGTGCTGTAGATGTGCTGGAATTATAGACATGCACTACTGTCTCTTTATGTGGGCTCTGAGGGTCTGAACTCGGGCTATCGGGTTTGTGCATATACCCATATACCCATGGAGCCAACTCCTCAGCCCCCCACACCGGGCTTTTCTCCATGGGTTCTGAGAATCAAACTCAGGTTCTCATGCTCGCAAGGCCAGCACTTTACTGACTGAGCCATCTCCCCAGCCCACATACTCCTTCCTAAAATATAGTCACAAGCAAGAGCCTTAGGCTGACCCTGTGAGGTTGATATGCTTTCAGGGGATAGAACAACTCATCCAATTTATGGAATTGTTGGCCCTTTCAGATCACTCTTTGAATTCACTCAAATAAGTGAATATTCCAAATATTGGTAGAAGAGAATTTTATAATTGTCTAAGCCAGGAGCCCCTAAGCCTCTTCCAAAAACAACATCAGACACGCTCCTCACTTACTAAGCAGCTTCCAAGATGGCGCCCAGGGATGCCTCCCTTCTCACCCTTCACACTCACGCAGCTCCCTCCCATCCTGGCAGAGCATTGATGAGGACAGGTTAAAAGAGGCTTTCACCCGTGTCTTGGTCTCTCTGGGAGGCCTGCTAGTGAGTTGTGAGCAGATCTGTGGAGAGTCCCACAGGAGAGGGGCCCCTGAGCCTTTCTGACTCCAGCCCAGTGAAGCATGTGGCTGACTGCAGCTTCCCAAGGGATTCTGAGCCAGAAACATCCATCAGATTGCTAACCTTTAGAAACTATAAAATAACATGTATTCTTTTAAGCCACGAAGGTTGGGATGCTATCCAGCAGTTGACAACTAATGCAAACCTCCCTTATCTTCTCTGACCAAGAATGGCCAACATCTCCACATTCCAGAGACACACACTGTTCTTTTTTTTTTTTTTTTAGCATTAAGATACAGTAAGAATTGGACAGGTGATTAAGCAGTGAGCATCCTCATGGATACCAGTGTGATCCTTAGTAATGTACATACCCTGCTTCCTGAAGAATCATTTATTCAGTCCATAAACATTTCCTGTGCTCCTGTCAGATGGGATAAAGAGACAAAAACATTCTCTCTCGATATGTGATGGTAATGCAGGATGGAAGGTTCCAGAAGCTTTGAGGAGTTTAGAGGACAATGAGATCTGGTAACTCTGTCAGCAAATAGCTTATTAGAATTGTATTATAGAGAGAAAACGTCTAAGTTGGGAAGAAATAGAGAGGAGACTGTACCTAGTTGGAACTTGATATTTATTTTTGTGGCGACTGAATGGATACATAGTTATCAAAAACACTCAATGGAGAGCTGGAACCGTAGCCCAGCAGTTAAAGGCACTTGCTGAAAAGGTCTTCCAGCCTGGATTCAATTCTCAAGCCACCCACATAAGCCAGATGCAGAAAAGTGGTGTATATCTAAATGGCACGAGTGTCTGGTATTTGTTCGCAGCAGCAAGAGGCCCCCATATGCCCATCCACTCACACACAGATGCATGCATGCAAACAAATGATAAAGAATTGAAAAGAATACTAAGAGGTGTGGATTTTTGGAAATATTCATGATTAAATCTATATGATTTGTGTTGCTTAGCTCTCAATAACTTACTAAAGTAAAATACTCAAAACCAAACCCAACAAAAGTACCTGCAAACACTCCTCCATGTCTACCCTGTCGGGAAGTCACACCTCTTTTCCCATCTCCGTTTATTGCTGAGAGAAAATGAATTCCACACATCTCCATTCTCTAAAGCTGCATGGAAGATGTCCCTACTCTGGCTTATATCCACCCTTTTGTCCAGTTGAAACAAAGGGCTCATTGCATTAGAAATACACCAGAAGTTCATCATCCTAACATCCTATAAATGCAGGCTGTACAAGTTTGTTATTGCCA
The DNA here is from genome assembly GCA_004024765.1 of Zapus hudsonius. Classification (NCBI taxonomy): domain Eukaryota; kingdom Metazoa; phylum Chordata; class Mammalia; order Rodentia; family Dipodidae; genus Zapus; species Zapus hudsonius. Next base: position 50,287 of record PVHP010004595.1, on the reverse strand, counting down.
GGTCTTTTAATATTTCTGTTGGCTGTATTAAGTAAAAGTTTTGTGTGGTCCTCCCCTCACTCTGTTTACATTCTTTGTTGCGGTTTGAGAGACTATTGAATATGTCATACACATGGAGTGGCTAGATAGCCATGGTAGACCAGATGCCTTAAATTCATACTTCTTTTTTTTGGACAAAATTTGGTGTGCATCATGTGGTTATTGATATAATTATTTTGAATTAAGCAGTAAATGGAAATTTGCACTCTCAAGTATTACCTTTCTGCGGCATCTTTAAAGGAATCGTTTAAAAAAAATCTCTCCCTATAGAGAAATCTCACTCCCGTTTCCAGTGAAGTGGGGAACTTCAGAGCAGAGTCAAAGAGGTGCGTGCTTGAAGAATGGGAATTGGTAAACATTTACTCCTGGCCTGTTCTTCTTGTTATCACTGCTAGCCTAGCCCCTGAAGGAATCTGAGTCTGTGACCCCAGAGGAAACCCTTGATGCTTGGTCCTTATTGTAGCACCCCCCCCATAAAACTCAATCAAGAGCAACCTAACTAGAGTGACTTCGTGTGTGAGTAGAGGAGTGTACCGAAGGCTGGTTGATGCATTGTTGCCTAGGTTTGCTCGCTCCCTGGCTCTTTCTTCCCCTGGCACATTAGATTTTCCTAGGGAAATGTGAGCAGATGTCTATGCACCCAGATAGGGCATTAACAAAAGACCAAAGTGGTGACTCCACCATCATGCAGGTTGGTGAGTCAATGAGTTCACTGGGCTTACTTACTTATAGGAGCAATAGCTGATCTCAAAGCAGCCGAATCACTACAAAGCCCCACTCCACCATGAATGGCAACTTCATGGAAGAAACATCATGGAGTCCACTTTCAATTCACCTCCCACTTCCTGTGTACTCTAGCAACTCCCAGGATCACTTGCAGCTGGATGAAGGAAGGAGGGAGTAATGGCTGACATCCTAGGTGATGGTCCTGTGACTCTTCCCTTCTTCCTTCGACCATCACTGTAGACTTAGTATCACTGTATTGTTCTTCTCAGTTGCCATGGCTACTGGGCTATAGTAATCTCTACTTCAAAATGTCAATGGAATGATCACATTGTGTCCAGAAAAGCAATCATACTGTAATATCCACACATCCCAGCTCTAAGGTGCCTGCCTCCCAAGGCTCTGCGTTAGCCATATGGTCACTCAAGACACCCAAAGGGCCCCGATGAGCAGGCGTCAATCAGTCCAAACCCTGAAGGTCTGTTGGGACTAAGAGCTGGGACTGTGAACCCATTGCCTGTCTTGGCTATCCAGCTTGGACCATACTTAGATAAATGAATTCTCTTGGGTGAAAAGCAAACATGTTTTACAAAATGAAATGAACTCTTTAGTGATTAGATGTGCAATGAGGTAGGTACCTGAGTTAACCAGAACCCTCAGGAAAGTTCTTCTAATGGAGAAGAAAGAGAAGCTTAGATCGTGCAGGTTAGAGCATAGATGTGGTCACTCAGGAGGCCTCTGCTGCTGGGGGACAAGAGTCCAGAGGGAAAACAAGACCAGTCCCCTGTTGCCAGGAAACCCAATGCCAAAGGGTTCTATCTAAGAGCAGCTTGGCAGCATCATGGCTTCTCTCATGTAGTCTGTGCCCAGACACCTCGTTGCCCCAGAAACTCATAAAAGAGGTCACCTCCCTTTGCTCCTCAAATTTCTGGAGTCTCTCTGCACCTCTTCCTTTCTCCTCTCTTCCTCCCCCTTTCTCTCTCCCATTCTCTTTCTCGATCCCTCTCTGACTTTGAACCCCACTACCCCACCTCAGCATGGCTTCCTACTCTCCTAACTAAGCTTTAATTCTAAGAGGGCATTGCATTTCAGCTGCGCCTCATGGAACCAGCCAGTGCTCCCTCTGAACGTTCATCAGCGCATGTCACAGGACACGTTTCTCAAGGTTGTCATTAGGTAAAGGACACAGGAGAGCACTGAACCCTTCCCCATGGCAGGCACCAGGGGGCAGATCTCAAGAGCAGCTACATAGCATATAGATATTTAGATGGATCAGCCTGGTTTTAGTTCTCAAGTTCTGAAATATCTCTTACTTGTCAATGAATGTAGTCTTATATAAAGATGAAAGAATTAGGGATGAAGACAAAATACTTCCCATGGGGCAACACTCCATCAAATACTACCCACTCTCCTTTGGAGATGGGTACACATGTTCACATAGGTGAGTGCAGGTGTGTACATGCCACAGAGAACATTGTTGGATGCTGGTCATCCCCTTCTAGCTTGCTTGAGTCAGGGTCTCTCATCCTTCACCACTGCATTCCCCAGGCTACCTGGCCTGAGAGCCTCTTGTCCCTGTCTCCCTTCTAGCTGTCGCCTGCTGGCTTTACAGTTATGTGCAGTCTGGCTTTACTTGGGTTCTGGGGATGTGATCTCACATCCTAACTTGTGTGGCGAGCATCCTACCCACTGAGCCTTCCCTTCAGCTCTCACTTTACACTCTTTCCCTTCCTTGTGAGACAGGAAACGCTTGCCCCATTTTAGATACCAGCGGAGTCAAGAATATGGAGCCCACTGTTCAGCCCCAAAATGATGAGGAAGACTCAAACCCATTGTGAGAAGTGATTAGAATCCTGGTGCATTCCTTCCTCTTCCCTTCCATGGACTTCTCTCATCTGCCTACTTCTCATGTGTGTCTTCTGTCCATCGTTCAACTCAGATCAATAGTCTCTCTCTCCCTCTCTTTTTTTTTTCTTTATTGTCCATAATGAATTACATTGTTTAGTGGGCCAACCATGAGTTGTTATCCCCAATTCCCCATTGCCCCCCTTCCCGATCCCCAGTCAGCTGGATATCCTCCTCCATGGGCCGTCTGTATCAGTCTTTGTGGTAGGGGACCATGGATAGCCCAGCCTTCATCCAGGTTCTCATGACCCAAGTGTGTCCTCCCTCTCTTAAATAGTTTTATTTCTTTATTTGCATGTGAGAGAGATACCAGAGAGAAAGAGAGAATATGGGTGCATAAGGGCCTCTTGCTGTTGCACGTGAACTCCACGGTATACACCACTTTGTACATTATATGGATAATATAATGCATAAATTATATGGCTTTATATCGACACTGGGAAACCAAGCCCAGGACGACAGGCTATGAGAGCAAGTGTCTTTAACTGCCGAGACATCTCTTAGCCAAAAATATGCCCTTTGTGTTCACTTTGTGTCAGTCCTTTATAACCATAAAGTCTTCCAGAAACTAAGCCCCCATCTGGGCACAGATCAGCATTAGTCTAAGGGTAAATCTTGTGGTTGCTGTTCTGATAATTAAATATAATTTCTTAACAACATGAATGATGAATAATGAGCACATGATCCATGACCCTGATTCAGAGCCCAAGTCTCCAAGAGGGCTCTAACTGTGTTTTGGACCACACTTGGGTGTTTAGCCTCTCTTCCAAGGCTCTCCTTTGCAAATGCAAATAGAACAGCCTGTCCTGCTTTGGTGTACTTGGTGACTGGGGTTTATCTGGTGTTGTAAACTGGTGGTTACAGGACTGGGGAGATAGTTTGCTGGGAAATCTACACAAGCATGAGGACCTGACTGAGTTCAACACCCAGAACTCATGTAAAAAGCTGTGCATGGCTGTACATGCCTATGAGTACAGCACTGAAGGATGTGGAGACAGGAGGATCACTGGAGCTTACAGGTTAGTCATTCTAACAGAAAAATGCTGAGCTTCAGGTTCAGTGAGAGACACTGTTTCAGGGAAATAAGGTAGAAGAGAGATGGAGGAGAATACAGCTATGATAGTGTGAATGTTAAGTGTCCCCCATAGCCTCATGTGTTTGTGATTAAGCCTTATACTCAATCCCCAGCTGGTGGAGCCTTTGGGAGGTGGAGCCCTGCTGAAGGAGGGGTGTCCCTGGGATGGGTCCTGGGGTGTTATGGCCCAGCCCTGTTACCACATTCAACTCACCTTCTCTACTTCCTTCCTGCTGCTGTGGAGATATGACACCTGCCTGTCTGCTCCTGCCATGATTTACCCACCATGATGAAACTTCTCTTCGAAACTGTAAGCTCGAATAAACCCTTTCCTTCCATCAGCTGCTTCTGGTCAGGTGTTTTGTCCCAGCCAGGAGAAAATAATTGCTGTACTACCTGATACCTCCTTAGGCATGCACACATGTTAACCACATACACCATACACACTACACCAACATACTACACACAAAGAAGGAAGGAAGAAAAGAGGTTTCTGGGTAATGGTCCTGCACCCAGTCTGCCACGATCGTGGCACTACCATGTGTTCCGTGTTAGCCAATCAGGAAGTCACATCCCCTTTCTCAAGTCAGTCAGAAACTGGGAAAACAGAAATTCAATGTGAGGCCAGAGAGAGGGAGATGCCCAGAGAAGGAGAGGATGAGTGTGAGTGGGGAACGGCAAAGCAGGCTCCCACTGGGGATGCACGTGCTCCAGCACACACTGTGGCTCAGATTTGCTTGAAAGAATTCACAGACTGGAACACCACATTGGAGCCAGGCACAGAGCGATGAAGCTCTCCCAGGAGAGACCTTTGAGAATTGAGCTTTGACCACGATTTCTCTTAAAGCTGGGAATGCATTCTATCATTTCTTTGGTCAAACTTCGAGTCAGAGGGGGTTCATTAGGCTCACTTACCAATATCTCCAAGGGTGTCTGAGGCCAAGGAGAAATAGCCCCGCTGTAACAACCTGATGCTCAGAAAACAACAGGCAGGATGGTCCCTCATCTGTCAAATACCCTGTTGCTAGGTAATATTGGTCAAAGACCACAAAATTCAAAGTTTGGCACTTATCCCAATGAAATTCTCCAAATGATCCCTGAGTAAATTCTGCTTTTGCTGGTTCATTGCCTTTTGGGAAACTCATGTTCCAAAGTGTAAACAGCTCGGTGTCACACTCCCTCCTGGAAAATGCCCACATGCTGGGTACATTATATAACGTTCTATCTAGCTCAGATAGAGAGTGTAAAGGGAGAACAAAGACAGGATTCCATCTAAGTGCAGCTTGGTGAACCAGTGAGTTTGCTGAGGTTCCTCAAAGGAGCATGGGCGATTCGGGCAGCTGCGCAACCAAGCCCATCATGGCCACTTGGTGAACTCCTGAAAGCTAGCACCCACCGGGGTTCTCTGCACAGCTTGCAGGCAACTACACCATGGAAGCCTCATTTCGTGCAATTGTTCACTGTTTCTAGAACCTCAGGGTGGGGCCTCATGAGACTTAAGAGTTTCTGGAGTCTCTCCCCTCCCTCCAGGAGGGAGTGTTTTCATCTGGAGGAAACAGCTCCACGACATATGTGCACATGGCATTTCATAGGTGTATTTAGGATGACATCTTGAGCATAGACCTGTGGGTCCAGGGCTGTTGGCAGACATGCAGGGAGCTCACGGGGCAGTTCACATGATAATAAAGCCACAGAGGAAGCCAGCCTAAGACAAATCAGAAACAGGAATGGGGCTGGAGAAATGGCTCAGCTGGTAAAGTGCAAGCTTTAGGGCCCTATTTCAGATCCCCAGAACCCACATAAGTGCTGGCCATGGTGGCCCATACCTGCCATCCAATGCTCAGGTGGCAGAGACAGGAGGATCCCCAGGGCAAGCTGGCTAGTGGACTAGCTGAGTGGGTAAGCTCTGGATTCAATAGGAGACTGTTAAGTGATAAAGTAGGGAGCAACAGAGGAAGATGCCTGTTATTGACCTCTGACCTCCACATACATGTGTACACATGTATAACTACTCACAAACACACATGCATATACACATTCATACACACACACACACACACACACACACACACACACACACACACACACACACACACACAAAGATAAACCTTCAAACAAACCAGAAACAAGAGTGCAGGGGAGGGACTGAGTCCTCCAGGTATGGTTTGTGATAGGGAATCTGGCTGTTCCTGAGCCATCGTCCTTGACCTGCCCAATCACGAGAGCTTGTGTAGCAGGTGATGTCAACAGTCCCATCAGCCTTCACTGTCCCAGAATGTCACCACTTCTTACTGAAAACACATGGGCCCTGAGCCTGCAGGCTTTCCATGAGCAGGAAGGGAGGAGAGCTTTGGCTAAGGACAGAGAGTAGCTGGCGGGTGAACTCCAGCTTCCTCACCCCTGGGCCCGGTAACTGGAAGATTCTATGATGTCTCCCAGAGCTTCCAGCAGACCAAGTATCAGTTGCTCTTAGTGAGGCCCCTGTTCTCAGCCACCTACATTCCCTACTCCCCAACCCGGCTCCAGGGAGTGTGAAGATGCTGGGTCAGAGGATGAGAGACAGAGAGCCTTCAATAACAGGTCATTACAGTTCTGGGAGCTATGGGGCTGAGGTCACAGGGTCAGAAAGTTGTTTTCCTTTTGAGGTCCACAAGGAATGATCATTCCCAGGATCTCTCCTACCTCTGGCAGCTGCTGTCTTTGGTATTCCTTGGATAATGGCTATATCATCTTGTTCTCTGTCAAAATGGCCCTCTTTCTCTACCTGTGTAGTTATAATACACACACATATATATTTTATATCCAAGGGGATATACCCTCTTGGAAGAGGGGTCACTAGGGACAGATCTTGGCGTCCAGCCTACAAGGTGTGAAGAGCAGTCATAGCTCTGGAAGTTCCAGCTTGTTAGTGGACTGCCTTTGTTGGTGTCTTTCTGCTTGGGTCTAGCCAGCTCCTTCCATCACGGGTGGTGTTTCCCAGGACTCTGTATGCCTGAAATCAAGCCCCTTCCTCACCGGGTCTGGTTGGATGTTTGTCCTCGCAATGAGGAACTGACTGCAAGGCCCACATCTATATAAACTCATGTAGTTAGAAGAAAGCTTCAATGAGGAAGTTAATTACAATGTGTGCTCACCATTTTGTGTGTATATGTGTGTGTGAGAGTGTGTGTGTGTGTGTACCTGTCTGTGTCTTCATATTTCTTCCTTTTACAAGGACACCAGTTAAATTGTCTTAGGCTTCACCTTAGGGACCTCATTTTAATGAAACTGAAAACTTATCCCAACATAAACTCACACTGAGAATCCGGGCCAAGGGGAGGATATAGGAATTTGAGACTGGGACACAATTCAGCCATGCACATTAAATTATCACTATGTGTGCACATATGTATACATCTTTTAGATTCTTATCTGACAGTGAGCTCTTCAGGGCAGAATAAATCCTGACCTTAGTATCTTGAAGGAATGTCGTCTTTCCAGGAGAAGACAGAAAGTTGTCATCCGCTGGAGAAGCCCTGGTCTGTCTAGGCTTCAGGGTGAATGAACACAGTACAAATTGAGCTGAGTAAGGAGTCGGGGAAGGGAATTATAGGATGGTACGAAGTAGGGCTTTAATTCTTTCAACTCATTTATGAAAACGATAACTTACGGATTTGAATTTCTCTGCAGAAATCACCTAACGGGCGGGAGAAGGGTTACATTTAAACCCGAGTCTCTATCTAATTAGCCTTCCATTCTTGGGTTATCTTTACATGATCATTTGCTTGCACAACCTCTGGTGACTTTTACGGTGGACATGCGCTTGGTAGAGATTGGAGATAGGAAGTAGAATAGCACGGGGGTTTCCATCCTGGAGCTGAGTGGGGCTTTGGAGTTAATTAACACACTGATATTAGACCTATTTTACTGCCTAAAAATCTCATGAGAGCAAATGACTCACCAGTCACCTAGGGGATCAGGCACAGAGCTGTTTTGACTACCTTGATGGGGGCTAAATTTCTGTCCAGAGAGGCATCCATAGACCTGCTGACCAGGAATATAATATTTAAATCTGACAGATTTAATATGAGATGGAGATTATTTTTCAGTGGGATTTGGGAGGGAAACAATTTCTGGACTTTCTTTTTTCCTTACTACTCATCTAAGGGAATGGAAGCAGTACTGGTGGTTTTTCCAGGGTCCTTTTAATGAACTTGCTTGCTTTCTAGAATGTTCTCTCAGTCTGATGCCACTGGGGTTGTCTGCGCCCATGCCTGGCAGGATATTCTTGCCAGTTCTGTGTGTGAGTTCATTTCTAGGACCCCAAAATAGGAAGCTTACTGAGGCTGCTTCTCCGTGAAGTCCCCCATCACCCAGCCTGCTTCTCAGGGCCACCAAGGATGAGGGTAATCCTAAAGTCTGTGTGTCAAATGCTTAGCCTCCAGGGTGATACTATTGGAGTGGTGGAATCTCCGGGAAGCTGGCCTTCGTGGGGGCTCTTAGGTCATTGGGGTGTGTCTCCCAAAGGAACTGGGGATTCCACTGGCACACACACTCTCTCATTCCTAGCTCGTGATGGTGAGCGCTTTAATATGACCTGTTCTCCTTGACATTGCAATTTTTCATGTCCACTAGGGACCCGGAACATTTTGCTGCCCAATCTTGGTCTGGAAACTTCAGAAAAAGTGAGCTAAATAAACCTTTTTCTCCTTAAAGTTAACTGTCTCTGGTATTTCATTAGAGTCGTGCAAAACTGGCTCCTGTGCTTGGATTGCCAGGGGCAGCTTCTCACTGGGCCCAGGGCATGTAGGGAAGTTGAGGAACAAGCAGGTGTCATGCAGAGTCTCAGACACAGGTGTGGAGACCAGAGCGAGGTGCTGAGATCAGACCCGCAAGATTAGAATTAAAGCACCAGCACAGACGTATTAAGGTCCACAGTTTAAGCTGGTACTTTGCTCGGTTTCTTATTTCTTTTTTTAAAATGTGTTCATGTGGCATGTCTGTGTGTGTGTGTGTGTGTGTGTGTGTGTGTGTGTGTGTGTGTGTGCTTATGAAGGGGTGTGTATGTGGGAGAATGTGTGTACGGAGGCCAGAGGGCACCCTTGGGTGTTATTCCTCAGGAATTCCATCTGTCACTACCTCTTTCTGAGACAAGGTCTCTCACTGGTCTGGAGCTCACCCATTAGGCTAGACTATCTAGCCAGTGATCTCTGGTGATCCTCCCATCTCAGCCTCCCTAGCACTGGGATCACAGGATTGCAACACCTGAGATTGAACTCAGGTCCTCACTCAGGTGTTTGTGAGGTCAGCACTGTACCTACTGAGCCATCTTCCCCCAACACACATGGCCCATTGTTACCAGAAACATCAGCATTGTATCACATTGGAAGATTTTTCTTTTTAAGGAGGAAAACTTGTCTACTTATTTTCCCTGGAAATTTCTTCTAAGGGTGTTAGAAAATTCTCAAGACCAATTTTAGTTTATCTTCATTAAGATGATGAATGTCATTGAGATGGGGAAGGAAGTGAGCAGGTGACCCAGAAGAAACCGCCAGGAAAGAGCCATTTCTCCATCGTATTTTGATACCGGGTTCAACCGCACACTCTGAAGTCTTGTCATGAAGCTACTACTGAGATCCAGGCAGATTCAAACACAGGAAAAAAATGTGATCCTCTGGAGTTTCCCAAGGAGTTGAGGTGGCAGACTTCTTCTGTTTTATAACTTCCAATTTACCTGTATCTATGGTGGGCACGATTTTGTGATTTCCAGATGGGGGCTCTGCTGAAGAATTACAAAGATTGAAACTTGAAGGCCAGTGGACACTAGGGACCTCAGACTCCAAATGCAAATAGAAGGGGGCCACCCAGCAAGAAGATGCACAGGCCACATTGACAACAGGAAAACCACCGAATGTAACCAGAATTCTAATGCATACAGAGATGACATGAATAAACGATGTTCCTTTAATGGTTCCGCCTCCCCGTGGGAGGCTGGGGAGGGATGAGTCACTGGGGATTAGCTTCTAGAAGGGAGGATACCAGCTCTTTTCCATTAGTGACAGCTCGCCTTATCTTCTACCCCAGTGAATGCCATCACTGAACCTCTTTGGCACCCAGGAAAGTGGACAGAAAGCCAGTGGCCTTCTGGGTCCCAGGTCACTCTTTCCTCACTCTTTCAAAGGACTGCAGGCCTCCCTGTTGGAATGATTTCCATTTGCAAATGGAATGGTTAGACCTTGATTTAGCTCCCTGGCAGAGCAAAGCTCTTGCCTGCATCTCTGATACGTCTTGTGTCTTATCTTCCTAGAGCCCATCCCCTACCCCCTCTCCTTGCACACAGAGGTAGCTTGCTGGTGAGAACTTAATTAGGCAGTGTTTGAAGATGCAGTCAGCCACCTTATCTCCTAGAGCAGAAATCTTCAGGGAACAGTTCCCACAGAGCACCACCCTCTCTTGAGGAAGGGCTTGAGATTTATTCTTGATTTGCAAACCAAAGCAATGTGAAATAACTGTTTTCTTTAACATCTATGACCTGGGAAGCCCAGACTACCTATGGGAGAACGAAAGCATATTCAAGTTGTGAGAAATGCCAAAGGTTGTAGAATTCAGAAGGGAGATCAGAGAGAGACTGGATTCACTGGGCAGTTAGTTCACTGTGCTCACCCAGAGCTCTGGGAGATGGACCAATGGGGCCTTGTTTCTTCAACAGAGAGATGGGTGGACAGAGAGGGAAGGAGGTATAGCTCACTTCTGTGCACAGTCTCCTGCTCCATGCTCAGTGCCCTTGAAGGCAGATCGGAGGGGACTGTGTGGCATCCCACACAGGACGTTTAGCCCCCAGTGCCAAGGTCAGGCAGGGGTTTTCTTTCCTTTCAGCCACAAAATAAAACTGAAGTCATCTCCAAGTGAGTCGTGTTCACATTCAAGTGCTCACTGCCTTAGTGGACTTAGAGGACCACTGGGACCTCAAGTGCTTCTTCCCTGTTCTACGTGACTCATTCAACTGGGGTAACCTGGCTGCAAGGAGTCGAAGCCCCTAGTCTGTGGCAGAACACCAGCCTGACTGGCTGAGATGGTCAGCCAACCATTAGGGGCTCCTCCATGGATGCTGTGTGATGATCTCCGTCAGCAGTGGACCCTCCAGGGTGCGGTGACCTGCTCTGCTCCCTGGAAAGCCCTGGAGGGTTGGCTGTGATGGATGTGGAAGGATCCATGTCCCCAAGGCAGCATGCCAGGCATTTGGTCAATGGGACCGAGTGAGTGAGATGGTCCCATGCCAGGTAATGCCAAGGAGGCAGCAGTCAAAGCCACATCCTGGTCCTGTCTCTTCCTCTGCAGCCCCAGGTGCTTTCCAAATGACTCTCTCCATCTTCCTTCCTTTTGATCCTCACAGGTGGATGAGCTGAGCGAGCAGGAGGGGCATTGTCAGCGCCTCAGCTGGCTCATTATCAGCCCCTTTCTTTGGGGAAAAAACCTGGCCCAGCTCCCACCTGCTCAGCCTTACACGGTAGAGTGCTGGTATCAGGTCCATATTTTTAGTTGAATGAATCAGGCTTGAAAGGTTAATTAACTTGTACAAGGTCATTTATATCTTAGCTGGTGGTCCAAGGGTCCTACCACACAGATCTCCCATCCTAGCTCATTTTCTACCTTCACACTGACAAATAGTTCCTTTACTTGCATGAGTGTGTGTATGTGTGTGTCTGTGCACATATGTGGAGGTGTGTTGTAGTCAACTTTATTGTTGCTGCACAGAAAGAACCCAAGCAAAAGCGGCTTGTGGAGGAAGGGGTTTATTAGGCTTATGGACTCGAGGGGAGACTCCATCTTGGCAGGGAAAATGATGGCATGAGCAGAGGGGTGGACATCACTTCCGCCACAGCACTGGAAACAATGGCAGGAAGGTGTGCCAAACACTGGCAAGGGGAAGCTGGCTTATAACCCCATAAACCTGCCCCCAACAACACAGCTCCAGCGAGGTTGTAATACCAGAACTGCCATCAGCTGGGGATCGATCATTCAGACACATTCATTTGTTTTGGGGGGACACCTGGATCAAACCATGACAAGTTGTGTACATGGACATGCGTGTACATGGTTGTGGAGGCCAGTGGTCAACATCAGAGGTCTTCCTTGATTGCATTCCACATTATTCTCTGAGACAGGGTCTGTTGCTGAAGCCAGAGCTTTAGTTTGTCTAGACTAGCTAGCCAGTGAACTTCAGAGATCCTCCTGCCTCCGCCTCCACAGTTCTGGGATGACAGGCATGCACAGTGTGCTAGGGATTTGACGTGGGTGGTTCTAGGGGACTGAACTCGGGTCCTCATGCTTGCTTGGCAAGCACTGAACCATGTTGCCAGCCGCTTAGTTGCACCTAACATGAAGGTTTTCCCTCTCTCATTCATGCCTGAAATGCCTTTCTTGCAGCGTGGACTCACCGCCCCCATCCTGAGCCAGCCACACAGGGCTTTGGATCACTCTGTGAAATTCCATAACACTTGAGACTTTTAAGGCTTCAGTTGTATACAGTCAATCTGTGTTAAAATCCAAACATGGAGAAGGCTATTAAGCCTGGCTTTCCAAGTGGTATCCTTAGAATGTATACTCTTGGACTTGGAGAGGGGCACCAGAATTCCCTAGCAGACCTCAGAACCCAGGGTCCCACCCCCCAATTTCAGATTTAAGAGGTCAGGGGTATGTCTCCCATTTGTAATAAGTTCCCAAGTATCTCTACTGCTCCTGCCAGGACCACACGATGGGAGGTGTGGTGCCAGGAGATGCTGGAGGGGTGCCACAGGACTGAGGTTCGTGCATATTTATTTTTGTTGCACTGAGGTTCAAGGCCTAGACCTCTTGCATGCTAAGCAAGTACTTTTCCAATGAGCTGGACCCCAGTTCCGATTTATTTTAACAATATGCTCATGAGGGCTGGAGGGATGGCTTAGTGGTTAAGGCATTTGCCTACAAAGCAGAAGGACTCAAGTTCGATTCCCTAGTAACCACATAAAGCCAGACACTCAAGGTGGTGCATATGTCTGGAATTTGTTTGCAGAGGCTGGAGGCCCTGGCATGACCATTCTCCTCCCCCCTCTCTCTTTCTCTCTCTCTCTCTGCCTCTTTTTCTCTCACATGCTCTCTCAAAGAAGTAAAATATTTTTTAAAATGCTTATTAAAGCCATAAGCAGTGACACACGCCTGTAATCCCAGCATTTGAGAGGTGGAAGCAAGAGGATCAAAAGTTCAAGGTCATCCTCAGTTACATAAGGAGTTCAAAGCCAGCATGGGTTACATGACACTATCTCAAAAAAAATAAAAACAATCAACAAACAAACTTATTAGTTTTTTCATGGAAAAATTTTAAACAGCCCATCACCACAAGTCACAGAAGCCCAACAGTACTTTCTGAATTTAATTTATTAATTTATCTTCTTGTCATTTCAATGAAGTTAATTAACTGCTAAAAATGTTAAAGGAACTCTTTAAAGCCTGGGGACTCAGAGGCTGGCCCTTGTCCTTTAGGAATCTCCATTTGTCAGGGACACAGACGCACCACAGTCCAGAATAATGCTAAGAGTCACATACTTGTCCTCACATCACAGTAATGCCAGCTATATTTGGTGACTGGGTTGGGGGTAGTCCTATGAGACATGGTAACCTCAGTTGCCTTGAGGGTGATTGTGTGTGTGTGTGTGTGTGTGTGTGTGTGTCTGTGTGTGTGTGTAGCATGCATATATGTACACAGATGTGCATACTCCATGTACAGGCTTGTGGAGGCCAGAAGAAGACATCAGGTGTCCTCGTATATTGCTCAGCTGTCACATTTCCCTGAGGCAGAGTCTCTCACTGACCTTGCGGCTCCCTCTTTTTTTCTGTTAGACTGGCTCACCAGGGAGCCCCAGAGATCTTCCTGTCTCTGCCTCCCTCAGCAGTGGGGTTATAGGCTTTTGCAGCCATGTTGGGTTTGAACATAGGTTTTGGAGATCCAATTCAGGTCCTCATGCTTACACTCTTACCTACCGGGCCTGCTTACTGTGCTGCCAATGGCTTTCATGTCCCTAAGTCTTATCCCTGAAGTCGTGATTTAACAGTTTAGGGAGCTTTTAATTCCCATCCAGGTGACCAGGGCTGCAGAGGATACATGGCTAGGTGATTGTTCTGTTGTCACCATCTTGAAATTCTTGGTGTGTGAACCAGCAGTGTAACTTAAAAAAACTGTCTTGCATGTTATGTGGCAATCCTGGTAAAAACACATTATTACACAAACATCCTTTTGAACACCTACTAAGAGCCATGCATTGAACTGGGTTTCCAAAACCTTGGGAACTCTTCTTGAGAAGGTCTGCATCGCTTATCACAGACCATGGCAATGGAGTCTTCACCAGGTATTTATGGGGTGGAGGATGAGGACTCTCCCTCTCATGCCAACACATTAGATGCCCTCCCCAGCGACTCTGCTCAGGCTTCCCTATCTAGAATGCTCTTCCTCTCTTCCTCAGACATCTTCCCTGGCCACCGCAGGCTACCTGTCCTCTGGCTGTGGGCTGCCATTCCTCACAGGCTCTGTAACAATTATCTTCTTGTTGCTGGAACAGAATTCCTGACTAGAAGAAGCAGCTTATGGAAGGAAAAGGTTTGTTTTGGCTTAAGTTTTGAGGGGACATTTCATCATAGTGAGAAGGCATGGCAGGAGCTGACAGCGGGTATCACATGTCCACAGCAGCAGGAAGAAAATAGATAGTGTGAGACAAGGGGGTGGGAAATGGCCTATAAAATCCCAAGGATCATGCACACCGACACCTTCTCCAGCAGGGCTCCACCTCCCAGAGGCTCCAGCCTCTGGGAATTAAGTACAGGCTTAATGACAAACACATGAGCTATGGGAGACATTTTACAGTCAAACCATCACAGGCCCTGTCTTCCAACAGAATGGCATATGTTTTCCCTCATGGGGAAGTGAGCTGCGTAAGGAGAGGGAGTTTGAGCATCCAGGCTCATCGTGGCTGGAAGTGAGTGCTCCTGGCAAGCCCTCAGTCAACATCAGCCTTGAATATCCAGATGAGAATCTGCTTTTAGCTCACAGATCTGCAGGTCAGGGGCTGGCAGGAGCCCCCCAAATAGCAGAGATATGGGCAGTGCCGTGTGGCCCCACACCTCCCTTCAGCAGGGAGGCAAGGAACCGCTCTGTCAGCCCTCTGACAGTTAGTTCCCTGGGGGTGGGACAGAATGCAAAGGGAACTGAAGAAGGAGGTGACACCCACTCGGAGAACAGCTGGCGTGTTTGAAGGAACCTCGATCACGCTCCCACCTTTTAGGGCACATGAGTAGCATGTCATCCCATCTTCCAAGCTAGTGACAACTTCCTCTCCTCCTTCTTGTCTTTTTAAATGTCACTTCAAATACTGCCCTCTTTGACTTCTTTCAAAGAGCCAGGGTGGGAACTCACTGGAGGAAGGTGTCAGGCTTCTCTTTGAAACCTGGCCTGGGCAAATTGCCACCCACCCCCCACCCTGTGCCTTTCAGCATGGGGTGCCTGGTCTGGGCTTCTCATATTCAACCTGTGACCACAGGGCCTGCAGCTCCAGCAGAGGACAGACTCTGAGAGGCAGAGGCAAGAAAAGGAAGGAAGGAAGAAGGGGGCGGTTTGACAACGCTCCTACCTTCTCTTTCTTTTAAGAAAATTACAGCAAATTGATCCTGTTGGAAAAATTGGACAATTATCTCCACCACACACCATTACTGACGGCCAGGGTGAGGCGGGGAGAGGGACAAGACGCAGGTCTCACTTCTCATTCTCCTGGTCTGTGATAAAGCATCATTGCTTGTGATCGCTGAAAATTGCTCACTGGCCCCCACTCGGACTTTAAAGGAAAGCTCTGGGCCCTTCAATATGCACATTTCACTGGCTTTGTTCTGAAAATCATCCTCATTACTGCCAGCATATTCCATCCTTCGTCTCAAGTCTTACGAGTTGAGACTCCTGTAGCAAGCTGGAGCCTGACTGTGGGCTGGGAGGCTGTGTGGGAGCAGAGTCTGAGCCTGGGGATGTGGCTCTTGGCTCACCCATATGATTTCTTTTGCTATTTTTAAAATTATTTATCTGTGTGTGTATGTGTGTGTGCGCGTGTGTGTGCATGTGTGCATGTGTGCATGTGTAGGTGTGTGTGTAGGTGTGTGTGTGTGCATGGGTGCGTGGGTGCCACAGCATTTGTATGAAGGGCAGAAGAAAACCTCAGATGCCAGTCCTCTCCTACCTTGTTTGAGACAGGGGCTCTCTCTCTCTCTCTCTCTCCTGCTCTCTCTTTCTCTCACTCTCTGTCTCTCTCTCACTCTCTTTCTCTCTCCCACTCTCCCTCTCCCCTCTCTCTCTCCTATTAGAAAGCCAGACTAGTGGGCCTGCAAGCTCTCAGGGCTCTCCTCACTCCGCCCCCCATCTCTGTATTACAGACATACATGATTCAGGTCTGGCTTTACATGGGTGCTAGAGATCCAAACTCCAGTAGTCAAGCTTATGCAGTAAGTGCTTTGAACCACGGAGCCATCTTCCCAGGCCCCACTGTAAGGTTTTAACTGGAGGAGGCGCACAGATGTCTGACTCAAGGCATTTTCACACAGGATCTCACACCAGAGGAACATGGATGTTTGCAGAACAGTCTGGAATAGGAGTGAACATGGCAGACATACTTCCTATCCAACTCCCCAAGGGCCAAAGGTCTTGTTTGGAGTCATCAGTGACGGAAGGTAATGTGTCGGGATTGAAGGATGCTGATGGCAACACTGAATTAAAACCAGCAGAGGGGCCCAGGGGCCCAGGGGACCGAGGCCCAGCATTATGGTTGGAAAGAAGATTCTGGACTTGGACTTGAGTTCCAGCCTGGCTCCCGACTGACCAGCTGCCTAGCTTTGGCAAGTGATTTAGCTGGGCTTTGGTCTTCCTCTCTGTGAAATATGTACCTCAGAGCACCCACTTCTAAGAGCTCTTTTAAGATTTCCACACGATAACAAACACAAGGCCTGGTGCAAACAATGGTGCTCACTTCCCACCACCATCGCTGTCTTCATTTTTATCATCTATTGCTCACTGCCTGGGCGGCTCCAGATAGGCAGCCTCCTTCTGTGTGTGCACACTCATTCTGAATTCTTAATTTCCAAGAAATAGTGTTTGTTCAGAGCAAATTTTACAATCCTTTTTGGGTTCATGACTCTGCATGTTGAATCTTGACATTTGAGTTACTGTTACTGAGAGGCCCTGTCCCTGTCCCTGTCACCCTGTCTGCATTTCAAGATGAGACTGGGTCTCGAGGGGCAGGGGAAGGAGTCTAGAGAAGTGGGAATGGGAGGGGCTAGAAGAAGATCACATCTGGCAAGAAGTATCTCTGGTCTGGAGCAGTGTCCAGAGGTCACTCGAGTTCTGTGCCCACAAGAGCATTGGTTGGTGCTCTCACTGAAACTGTCCCTCAGTTGCAGTGGCCAGGAAGCCCTAGTGATGCTCCTTTCGAGGCCCTCCTCAGTTTTGGGGTTACAGACATGCAGGATCATGGCCAGCTTGTCAAGTAGGTGTTGGGGATCAAACTCTGGTCCCCAGACCCTTCTTTCCTGATTTCTAGCACCATGGGGAGTTAGTGTTCACTAGAAATTCCCTTACAGTTCTTATCTGGTGCAGTTAGGCTCTTTCACATCTGGCTTCTTTTACTCAACATGGTATGTTTCTGAGATTTGTCCATGTCTTCTGCCTTCTGTTATTATGAGCTAGATATCCATGCCTTCCCCCAAGGCATATACTGACATCCTAGTCCCCAGTGTCCTGGCGTATAAAGATGGGGGAAGACATCAGAGACATGGTATGTGGGACAAGGTTCACACTTAACAGTCCTAGAAGGGAACATTCATGTCAGCATCTATGTAAATGGACAACCTGGCTGAGCACTGTAGGAGCTGAGTATGTGTGAGCCAACTTAGAAAAGACACATTTGCTGTGAAGCAGAGCGCCTTAGTGACAGATACTTCAATGGTGGCATCGGACCTGGGCTGAACCTGGTCAATTACTTGCTGTGGACTTCAGATGAAGGGCCTAATTCGTCTTAGTCACAAGTTTCTTGCTGTGGTGGGAAGATAATTCCCCAGTGCTCAGCCAGGGAGAGACAGGATGTATGTGAGGTATGATGATCTTGAGTGCACCATGTTATCTTGGGGTCCCCACTCTGAATCTTCCCAGCAACCTGTGAGGTATGTGCCCTCAGAGTCATTTTCTAGAAAGGAAAGGTGAGGAGGCTTAAAGGTTAAGCGACTGGCTGAGGATTGTTCCAGTGCATGGTTCATTGTGCCAGAAACTCAACTCAAGCTAGTGAGACTTGTTCTTTCAGGCAATAGGAGTGTTCAGGACTGGCTTCAGGCACAGCTATATCCAGGGGCGTCAAGTGATGTGCCTGGCACTTTATCTTTCCTGTGTATGTTTCACTGTCATTTCCTTAATTCTGTCAGATTTCTCTCTCTGTGTAGACCAGGCTGGAATGAACAGTGGTGTTCCAGTGCACGTGTGATTTTAGAGCCTGCCTTCTCAGAAGAGGAGTGTGCCTCTTCCCAATAACACAAGATCCAGGAGAGAGCTTAGAAGTCCAGGTGTGGGTCTGATACAAGTCCATCCCAAGATCTGGGCCATTGAGGGACGTTTTGTCTGACCTAAATGAAGGAGGGATGAGATTCCAGTATTGTCAGTCACTGTGTGGTCACAGTGAGAATATGTTCAGGAAAATGGCTTTAAATCAGCCAAAATGAGAACTAAGAAAACAGCACCAGGGAGGCCTGCTGCTGTAACCTAGAACACAGCACCCGGGAGGCCTGCTGCTGTAACTTAGAAAACAGCACCCAGAAGGCCTCCTGCTGTAACTTAGAAAACAGTACCAAGGAGGCCTGCTGCTGCAACTTAGAAAGCAGCACCCGGGAGGCCTGCTGCTGTAACTTAGAAAACAGCAACCGGGAGACCTGCTGCTGTAACTTAGAAAACAGCACCTAGGAGGCCTGCTGCTGTTACCTAGAAAACAGCACCTGGGAGGCCTGCTGCTGTCCTCACTGCTTCCCTAGGCAGTGTGCTGACAACTCCTACACAGCACCGGAATTTCTTCCCAAAGAGATTCACGTTCACTAGTATTTACCCTGCCCTGTGTGAGGGGAGGTGTACTCGAATGTGTGTGTGTGTGTGAAAGTGGGGTGTGTGCACACATATTCACATGTATGTTCACATGCAGGGAAAGGTCAAAGCTCAACACCAGGTGTCTTTCTCAGTCATTCTCCACCTTGTTCTTTGAGACAGGGTCTCTCAGTGAACCTGAAGCTAAATAGATTTAGCTAGACTAAAAAGTCTTGAGGATCCTCCTGTCTCTACCTCCCCCCACACTGGGATTCCAGGCACATGCCACCATACCCAATTGTTATGTGGGTGTTAGGAATCTGAACTCAGGTCCTCACGCTGGGCAAGCACTTTACTCATTCAGCCATCTCCTCAGCCCTCCCACCTTCGTTTATGAGACAAGATCCCTCACTGAGGCTTCCTAATTCAGCTAGACAAGTTCGCCAGCAAACGCTAGGGGTTTCCCTGTCTCCACCTACCCAGCATTATGATGGCAGGTGTAGCATATATCTTCCTGTTTCTGCGACAAAGCTCTTGACCAGAAGCCAATGATGGAAGGCAAGGGTATATTTCTTCTTTCAGTTTTGAGGGGAGTCTCCTCATGGAGGGAAGCAGGCAGGAGCGGGAAGCTGGCTCATGTCTTCACACATCAGCAGGGAGGAGCTGAGCTGGAACTGGCACTCTGGGATGGATTATAAAATCTGCCTCCAGCGACACACAAGCTGTTTCCCTCCATTCTAGAGAGGAGCACACAGGGGAGCCAGGGGCTGGAATCTCTCCAACTGCAGCCTGAGGTTCGGGGCAAGCTAGACTGAAATCCAAGCTTCTCATCTCTCAGTCCAGAGACCTCATCATCAGACATGTTTGACCCTGAAACCAAGGATCCTCAACCCGAAGTTCACAGTCAAAGTCGGCTAATGTTGGAGCTTATCATCACATGATATTCTTTTAAGGTTTTATTCTCTCTCTCTCTCTCTCTCTCTCTCTCTCTCTCTCTCTCTCTCTCTCTCTTGGGTCATATGAATGCCAAGCTGGATTTGAACTCTCTGTGTAGTTAAGGAGACCCTAAATTTATGATCCTCTTGTCTCTACCTTCAGAGTTCTGGGACTGAAAACATATATCAGTCATGCCCAGTTTCTGTGGTCCTGGGGGTGGGGTTCACACCCAGGACTCCACATGCTAGAACACTCTACCAACTGAGCTATACCCCCCAGTCCTTAAATGCAATACTCCAGGGAGAATTTGTCTACTAGAACATCAGGAAAATCCAAGGAGTTGAAAATCTGTGACTCAAATCACAGTTGAAAAATGTTCACATTGTATATAGAACGAGAAGCTGTTGGATCTAACATGTCTCCTAAAAGCCATGTATGTTGAAGGTGTGGTCACCAACCTGGGGTGCCACTGGGAGGTGGCAATGCCTTTAGCCATGGGCCTTAGTAGGAGAAAGCTAAACTACTGGGCATGTGCTTTTGAGACTACAGCCCCTTCCGCTCTCTCTGCTTCCTGGCCACCATGAAGTGACCAGCCAACATGGCTCAGAACCTCTACTCATGGACCCAGGGATGATGGAGGAGAGACCTTCCAAGATGTACTCTGAAAATGTCAAACGGCCTCTAATTATCTGTTTGTTCCCATAGATTGGTACTGCTTGGAGTCTCAACCCAGAAGCTTCCTTTTTTAAAAAAAAATATTTATTTATGATAGCGAGAGAGCCAGGTAGATAAATATAGATATAGATGATATAGATATAGATATATAGATATAGATGATATAGATATAGAGATAGAGGTAGGATATATAGATCGAGAGGCTAAAAGAGAGAGAGATACAGAGAGGCCGAAAGAGAAAGGGGGAATGGGCACACCAGGGCTTCTGCCACTGCAAATGAACTCCAGATGCATGCACCACCTTGTGCATCTGGCTTTACATGGGCACTGGGGAATCTAATCAGGATCCTTAGGCTTTGTAGGCAAGCACCTTAACCACTGAGTCATCGATCCAGTCCCAGAAGTTTCTTTATGCAAAGAGTGGAGGTGGCTACAGAGATCCACTGATGACAAGACTGCCAAGAATAAGTGATTCGTCTGTGCTCAGTCCTAGACCTGACATCTAAACCACACCCTGGCAGGCTCAGGGAAACTTGCAGGCGGAGGGGGGTTGGACAGAATTGTTAGAGTAGGAGGAGGAAGGTGGGGCTGTGGGCTGCTGTCTTGTGGATAGGATAAGTCTATTACACTGGTGGGCTCAGAGCAGTGAGGTTTCCTGTACATACCTGAGTCTGTCTATATTTCATCGTAGATGAGAGGGGGGACCGTAAGACCCCACACCTCCCTGAGTAAACAGTGGAAAGAGGAAGTCATGTCCTTAAGGGGGTAACCGCTGTAGGATTGCCTGTTTTCTAGTAATTAGCCTCCCACCCCTGGTCATGCAAGTGACCCCAATTTTAACCAGTGGGTCAAAAATAAATAAATAAATAAATAAACAAGGCATGAAAGAAGGATGGAGATCTGATGGGGGAGGAAGGATTTTTCCTGGGGCTGCAAAGAATGAGGGTCAAATGAATTGTAAGCATGTTTGAAACTGTCAAAAATGGGAAAAACTTAAATAAATACTGGCACTGGTTTTGGACCATCTGACAGCCCATGCCTTGAGCCATATCAGCATTCAGTATTTCTCCATAAACACCATCCTACCAAATATGCTTCATAATGGAAAAATGAGTTTTCACACAGGTCATAGGTCACAGGTTTAGAGTTGATATTCATGCATTGGAAAGTGTTTACCTTGGATCTGAAGTCTGTGAGAACATCATGAGTGGGAGGGGCTAACACCTATGTATGCCATCATTTTGAAAACCGAGTTTTGAAATTCTAGAGAAATAAGCAGGAATTTGGTGAGTCCCATTCCTGGGAGCACAGAAAAGGTTCTGGGAGGTTCTGCTTGCAGACATTTGTCCAGCAATAAATAACACAGGGTTTTCTTTTTTATCATTTTTGTGGCATATGTATGTGAGTATTTGTATATGTGTGTGTGCACATGTGCGTGTGCACATGTGTGTGTGTGTGTGTGTGTGCATATGGAGGCCAGAGGTCCACATGGAGTGTCTTCCTCAATCACTTTCTACCAATTCTTTGAGTCGGAGTCTCTGACTGATCCTAGAGGTCACCTGAGTTGACTCAACTGGCTGACCAGCAAGCCTCAGGAATCCTGTCTCCACCCCCCTGCCGGTGCTGGGATTACAGGTGCATGCCACAATGCCCAGCTTTTACTTGGGTGCCAGGAACCCAAATTCAGACCCTCTTGTTTGCATAGCAAGCCCTTTACCCACTGAACCATCTCCCCAGCCCCAAATGCAGAAGGTTTCAGACATCTATTATGTCCCAAAGTCTGCTTTTCTATGGTCACCCCAAAGAAGAGAGCCACCCATGCTGATGGCCTTCATGAGAAAATACATTTTCAGTCCCATTCAGGGATGCATGGGTATCTCTTCTTCCACAGTGGCTCTCCTGTGTCTCTCTGTGATCTAGACTTCACAGATAATGTTGGTGGAGAGATCACAGTGCCCCCACTCCCTCAACCAAACCCACAGTAAGAGAGTGCAGAGCTGAGACCATGCTTGTGCAATGGAAAAGCCTTTCTCTGCTCCTCTAATTAATACCATAAAGCTCATGGGGAGCTCTGCTCTCAGTAATGTGTGGAAACAACGATTTATAATTGATGGACGTTAATCACAAGCTATTTACATCCTTTTAATTGATGTAGCTATAACCCAAGGCACATTGTCAGGACCAGCCTCTACCCAGAGAGAACATGCCTTCTTAGCTCATTGCTAAGTCCAGGGAAAGGCCAGACCTCAGGGAGTAGCTTGGGCAAAGCTCATACTCAGGCACCCATGTCCTGCAGCCTGGAAGGGCCTGGCAGGGAAGGTGACATCACCCGCAGTGATGGGGAGAGGACCAGAGAAGGTAGAGAGAACACAGCTTCCAAAAGATCCTGCTGTGACTTCAGGAAAGTCGTGGACTTCCCCAGCCTCAGTTTACCTGCCTTTTAAATGCACATCAGAACACTGGCTGCATAGGGTCATGGTGAAGATCAGGTAGGTGGATTTGTTACAGCATCTGTCATATGCTGGCATGGCTGGTTCTGTGCAATGACTGAGCACTCCTGAGAGACGACCTTCTCCCCACTGAAGCCACTCAGGGGGGAAACCATCAGCATCTTTTCCCAGGTGTTCACAGAGCACTCAGACGTCATAGGGAGATGATAATTCCATGGGTAAGAAGGTGTCCACCCCAACCCCCATCTGGTCATCATTTCTGCAGATGCCCATCTTCATTTATGACCTGCAAATGTACTGGTGACTGACTCACAGGTAACCAAAGTCCCAGGTTCTGAGGAATGATCCAGAAACAAATGTTATGACTTCCAGTGGAGGAAGGCCTGGCTTCAGCACTGGGGAGCATCATTTGGCCCGTCCTGCTTAGCATATCAGATCACAGACAAGAAGTTGCTTGGGGAATATACAATTAGAAATCGGAGTTGGATCTGATGAAACATCTCTCCCTCTAGCCAGGGAAGTCAGATGAGCTGTCTGTGGGCAAAGCCGCTCTCTCCCTGGATGCTGATATGGTCTGACAGGTTCCTAATCTCCAAGCTCCTTCCCCGTGCACCAAGAGCAAAATTGCTTCCCACCAGAAAACGGAGCATGTGTAGGGGTACAAGTGTCTTTTGTTGGCTACCTCTGACAGTAGCAATGCAAATAGTGGTGACAGTCTCGGGAGAGCTTAGTCTGCCAGCAAAGAACTTCAAATGCTGGTCTCCTCAGCCACCACAGCAGGTGGTGTGGCTTTAGACTTTCCCATAGAGGAGATCAAGGTTTGGAAAGGAAGCAGACTGTCCCAGGATCTTACAGCCATGAAGTGGAGACCTCCAAGACTTTGAGTTCCGAAGGTCTCTCCAATATCCACTTCAGGAAGATCTGCCAAGGTCCCATTCCACATCTACTCATCCCCACGGGGGCCCCAGCTAGCCTTCGGCGGCTGCAGGGTAAACAAACCCTGGTCCCCTCAGCTACTCTGTCTCCTGGAATGCACTGTGCCTGGAGAGAGCAAATCTTTCTATGCAGGTGTGTTGTAATTTCCATTCCAGATAATGTTTCGGTTCCTTGCTCCTTGCTGTGAGCAGTTACCTGACCAGAAGCAACATCAGCTGACAGTCTCAGGGGGTTGAGTTCATCATGGTGGGGAAAGAATGGCAGGAGAGAAGCTGGCATCACCTCAGCAGGGAGGAGGGAAGGAGAGAGAGAGAGAGAGAGAGAGAGAGAGAGAGAGAGAGAGAGAGAGGGAGGGAGGGAGGGAGGGAGGGAGGGAGAGAGAACTAGGTAATAAAACCTCAAGGCCCATCCCAATGACTCCACTTCCTAAAGGCTCCAGAACCTTCCAGAATAGCACCACCAGCTGGGGATTTAGTATTCAAACACATGAGTCTATGAGAGACATTTTCCACTCAAACCACCCCTGATGATAACATTTTTCCAATAGCCTTTAAGCCTGAGGCTGATCCCCTCTGGGGCCTCTGTGTCATTTGTGCCCAGAGTGTCTTCCTGTTCCTTCAATCCTGCAGTGAGGGTCCCCTAATTCAGACTCACATCCCCGATGGTCTTTGGCACCAATGGCTCTCACTGACTGAATGGCACAGGGCAAACACATTGTCAGAGCTCCTTTCCTTGGGGACACTTTTATTTGCCTTTGTGAGAAAGTGAAATCAAGGTGAGAATTTCCCTTCCAACCCAGAGAAATACCAAGCATGATGGTGCTTCACCGCTGATCCAGGTACACTGAGCTTGGAGCTAAGCAACTTTTAAATAATCTATTCAGAGCTAAGTGTTAGCTCCTCAGTGCAGTGATACGTGCAGAGAATGACTGGGGTTTTTCTCCCTCTGTTTGTTTACACATAATAAAATTAAAAATTTAAGCAATCATTTTTTTTATGTTACTGTCAAGGTAAATGGTTTTTAATTCACTTTGGGGAAACTGGGCTATTATTTGATGCTATATCAGGAAATCCCTCTGTAGTGACATTCAGTAACATTTCATATCAGAGCAGAATCCATCTGAGACAAGCCCTGCTCTGTAGACACATCAGGAATGTGAATGCTGAGATAGGATATTCCCATGGGATTAGACCCAGGATGGCACAGGGTCCGGTGATGCTAAGTCCCACAGTCATTGCTGTGGCTGCTAGCTTGGCCTGAGGCTCATGCAATTGCACAACTGCCCCACGGGCCCCTGGGATGTCACTTGCCCATCACTTAGGCTGGCACTGTGCCTTCTCTGCTAGCCGCTGCGTCTCCTCCTTTTCCCTCTGCTGCTCAGCTCTGCTTGCTGTTGCTTACAGTGGCACCTCTCCTTCCATCTGCCCACAGCTCTTGGCATCTGCCATCACTCCTCCTCTTTTTGCCAGACTGAAGGGACTTCGTTGAGGTGTCTGGTGGTAGGGGAGCAGGCTTTGGAAGTGTCTTGTGTCTGTTCTACAGCTCAGGCTCTCCCAGGAGCAAACCCAAGGCAAGGGCACAATGGACGAGGTTCCTTGGCAAGTGGGGAGGTGGGGAGGGGAGCATGAAAATGGAAGGCAACCTTGAAGATTCTGTTTGGAGCTCAGCCCTGTGGAACAAGTGTGGGATGTGCCTCAAAACTGGCCAGCCAAGAAGCAAGGAAGCTGGGACATCACGCACCAACTCCCAAGGGCCAATAGTTGACCGGTGGGTCATACGTGTATCTGGTCTGTCCACCTTTCAGCAGCTGAGGTGAGTGGGTGGGTGGCAGAGAGCTAGGGTCTGTCTCCCAGGAAGATACAGGAAATTGGAAAGCCACTGATCTCCAGGAAAGATCAAGGGAACAGGGACAGGGTAGTGGCCAGCTATTACCCCTACCATATTTGAGGTAGTAAACTTGATCAAGACCCTAGATGGTTCCTTCAAATCACACAGCTATTAGCTCATTTTCTCATTCTGTGATCAAATGCCTGACAAAAACCAACCTAATGGAGGAAGGCTTTCTTCTGGATCACAGTTGGAGGGCAAGTCCATCATGGTGGGGAAGGTATGGCTGCAGGAATGTGAGGCAGCTGATCACATTCAGTCCCCAGTCAGGAAGCAGAGAGTTGAATGCTGGGGTTCAGCTTTTATTCATTCCAGGTCTCTCGCCCACGAGATGACGCTGCCCACATTCAAAGTGAGTCTACCCTTCTCTAATAAACCTCTGTGGAAACACCCTCACAGACACACCCAGAAGTGGTTACTGTCAGTCACTCGGTGTTCAGCCTCTTCCTCAGAGCTACTGAGCATTCACTGGTCGGGATTCATACAGCAGCATCAGGGCTGGTCTTCCTACTCTGGCTAGTTTTTAAAAATACGTGTAGTGTGATATTTCATGCATTCAAAGAAGCATGGAAACAACCTGTGTGTTCAGCCCTCAGCCTTCCAACATCCCAGCATTTCATGAAATCCTTTGACTACCTTCAGTGGTGTGTGTGTGTGTATGTGTGTTGTATTGTGTGGGTGCACATGTGTGCACAGATGTACATACACATGTGTGTGCATGTATGTAGAGGCCAGAGGTGGACATCAGGGTCTTTCTCAATTGTTCTCCACCTCAGTCAAAGACGACCACCAAAGACCACCCAAGGTGGACAAGGTCTGTCACTAAGCCTCGAGCTCACCAATTCAGCCCGACTAGCTAACCATTGAACCCCATGTCTCCATGCCGGGATTACAGGTGCATACCGCCATGACCAATGACACATAGGTGTTTGGGGTCTGAACTCAGGTCCTCATGCTTGTGTGACATTTCACCCACTAAGCCATTGCCCCAGCCACTTGACTTCTTTCTTCACAACACCCCTTCATGATCTCCTTCTCCTCCACCTCTCCCAGAGAGCTGGATGTTTATCCTTCTTCTGGGAGCCATTTTTCCTATGTGTGTACATATCACACACACACACACACAGGGACACAGCATTCATGCATATGGTATGTGTAAAAAGCCTGTCTTGAAAGCTGGTACAAGCTATGGCTGCCTGCGGCCCTATGGGAGACAGAAGTCATCAGTGGCGGTGAACAGCAGTGGACCTTGCAAGCCTTAAGACTGGCCAGCCAGACCAAATGGGCCAACTGGGGCAATAGTGGCACGTCTATTGTGGGGAAACCAACTGCTCTCTAATTGGAGGGAATACATGCCTGATACTGAAGACCTAGTATATATTCCCTATAGTGGGGGAAGTCATGAACCCTAGGGGAGTAACATGGGCTGTTGTCTGGCTAAATGCATATATTGTGCCTACCAAACTGCCTTAAAGCACTTTAAAAAAATGAGCATGCCCAAATAATAATGTTCTCTCACTTCTGTCTAGAGAAGCTTCTCTTTTCAGATGGTGGTGACCATTGTAATAAATCAAAAGAGACCATCATGCTGAGAGGAAATGACAGTGGAGTGTTCAGCACTGGGACATCTCTATCACACTTCTCGAGGTTCAGGGTCTATTCTTGAAGAGGTGGCGGAAAGATTGTAAGAGCCAAAGGAAGGGGAGGACTGCTTATGATGCAAACTTCCAGACATGAAATGGTCTTGATATTCATGACCTTGCAGTGCCTGATAAAACCTACCCATAATGGGAGGAAAAGATGATGACACCCAAACAAAACAGAGACTAATTGAGAGGGGGAGGAGATATGAGGGAGGGTGCGGAGGGAATCATAATGGTCTATAATTATGGAAGCTCTTGGTAAAAAATAGAAAGTTAAAAAAATGTTTAAAAGCCTATCTTACATCTTTTCTAACTTCCTGAGCTGGCTCCAGCTGAGGGCTGCACTGAATCTTCTCGTAGTTTCTGTAATTGTATGCCTTCACTCACGTCTGTGTCTGTAGCCCTGGTCCCATCATGTTAACAGCTGCATGGTTTTAGCCCTTGCTTTGTTTCTTTGGTGCTGGAGGGTGACACCCAGCCAGGCCCTTGGGCACGCTAGCAAGTGCTCTACCACAGCCTTATCCTCAGCCCAACAGCTGTCTAGCCCCAGCATTGTGCGCATGCCCTACGATTATCCATCAACCTTTCTGTGGGTGGATTGGAAGCTCCCCACCCCAACACCACTGCAACAAATCCTCCTTGTCTTTGTGGGAAGCACAGGGAGACTTTTCAGGGCACAGCAGCAGCAAAGGAGATGTGAGATGTGAGCAGGATGGGGTGGGCTCTAGTCTGATGTCACTAAATGTTGTCATCTGCCTTCCTCCCCAAGCAGGATAGGAGAATTTCTGTCCCTCGGAGTCCTTGACAACACTTGATGATGTCATTATTGATGACCACCGGTCTAGTCCAAAATATGTCGTCAACTTTGGACATTTCTTTTTTAAAAAGTTATTTCATTTATTTGCAAGCAGAGAGAGAGAGAGAGAGAGGGAGAGAGAGATAGAAAGAATAGGCATGCCAGGGACCTCCAGCCGCTGCAAACGAACTCCAGATGCATGCACTACTTTGTGCATCTGGCTTTATGTGGGTCCTTGGGCTTTGCAGGCAAGTGCCTTAACTGCTGAGCTATTTTCCAGCCCAAATTTGGGCATTTCTTTTCCCTGACTTCCTGTCTCCCCATCCCATAATGCTGGGCGGAAGGCTCCCCAGGGCCCATTGGGATGAGAAGATCTATGTTTTCCTTTGTATCTCCTGATTACTAATGAGGCCACTATTTCAATAGATTGTAGGCCAGTGAGTTTTCTATTTACATCCTTTCCTTGTGTTGCATTGGGCCATTTGCTCTTGTCCACATTTACATAAATTTACATTTATGTAAATTTTTGCTTTGGTTTTTATGTCTCTTCTCCCATTCTGTGATATGCATTTTACTTCTTTTGTTTTCATTGTCAAGATGTTTGCTTTAGCATATTTTTACTATCATTTACAATTTTATTTTTTATGTTTTCACTTCAAGACACAAGTGTCATTTTGTGCTTCTGGCTTTACATGGGTACTGAGGAGTTGAACCCAGGGCATAGGCTTTGAAAGCAAGTACTTTTAACTGCCGAGTCATCTCTCCAGCCCTCATTTGTATTATTTTAAATATTTTTATTTATTTGCAGTTAACCACAGCCAATCAGTCAACCCAGGATAAGCCAGAGAGACAGACTCCAAGGATTTTCAACACAACCTAAAGCCCTCAACAATAAAGCAGCCTAAATACTCATCCTCCATGACTCAGGGAACTGAGCAGAAGAGGGGGCTGAAAGATTGTAAGAGCCATGGTGGGGGAGAACTCCCAGAGACATTGCCCCCCTCAGTAACAACATACATGGGGTGGAACTGGGGTGACTCCTAGGCTATCCATAACCCCTACCCCAAGGACTGATCCAGTTTGCCCACGGAGGAGGATACCCAGCTGATTGGGGACAGGGAGGAGGGAAATCGGGGAATTGGGGACATCAACACATTATTTGCTCATTCAGTGTATCTAATTATGGATAATAAAGATATAATTAAAAAAAGAATCCTTAAAGGTATTCTTCACTTTCTCTTAAGGGTGCTGAAGGTTTACCCTTTTACTTTAGGTTTTAGTTCCCTGGGATGGATCTTTGGATTTTGATGTGAGAAGCTAATGAACTTTGGTTCTATATATATAAAAAAAGCCCCAGGGTCACTTACTATGAGCCTATCTTTTCAGTAATTTAGTATATATAAAATATAGATTTATATTTGATATACACATATGTAATATATAAACCATACCTATAGTATCAAATCTGAGTGCTTTATTTCAGTCCCTTGATTTGTCTGTTTCTGAGTCAATTTCATATTTTTTTCAATTTTTGGCTTTTGGAATATGGTCTAATATAGCCCAGGATAGCCTTGAACTTGCTATGTAGTTGCAGCTTGCCTTGAACTCCTGAGTCCTGGGGTTACAGGCACGTGCCACCTCGCCCAGCCTTTCTGTCTAAATGCTGACAACTTTATGATGTCTTACGAGAAAGAAAATATCCTCCCCATATTGTTCTTTTTAAAACTTATTTTGTCTCCTTGCTTTTGCACATGTAACTTCCATTGGAAAAAATCCCTTAGGATCACGAGTGGAATTATATGAACGCTTTAGGCAAACTCAGGCACATTTTCTTTTAATAATATTGACTTTTTCCACTAATGCATAGATTCTCCACCTATACATTCATTTCTCAAGATCTTTTTCTTCTTTATGTCTTTCAATAAAGTTTCAGGAATTTTCCCATAAAGGTTTATGCCTTGGTATCCTTAAGCTTTTATTGCTAGTGTATCTGGTATCTTTCAAAACGGCATACTCTAATTGTGCTGGCTCATAATGTACCATTGATTTCTGTCTATTTGAGCTTGTGCTCAGCAAAATTGCTAAATTCGCCATTTAGTGTTATTCCTTGAGTTTTCTAAGTAGATGATTTTGTTTTTAAATAATGAAAGTTTGCTTTATTTCCTTTCCAATATACAAGTATTTGGGTACTTTTATTGGTTTTTTTGGGGGGTTTTTTTTAGTGCTCTCCTTATAAAAGCAATGGGCATTTAGATTTATTTATTCACTAAGGATTCTGTCTTTTAAGTGATGATATTAATTTGTTATACTTTTGTGATCATTGATGTTCTTGGATTTATTTACTGACACATTTGTATTTGTTTTGCTAATCCTATTTCACATTTGATGTTTGCACATGTTTTCTTTCTACTTTTTGTCTCTTTCATATGGTCTAAAATACTGGTAGATTTCTTTATTACTGACCATTTGAATTTACAAAGTTAATTTGACATAGACTTGGTGGGTTAGAATATCAAAAAGTTATTTGGGCCTAAAGATCCAGGTTCAATTCCCCAGTAACCATGTAAAGTCAGATGCACAAAATGGCCCATGCATCTGGAATTCTTTGCTGGAGGCCCTGGCACACCCATTCTCTATCTTTCTTTCTGTCTCTGTCTGCTTACAAATAAATAAAATATTTTTAAGTTTTATTTTGTCCCAGCTCTAAGGACCTGAAATCAATGTCCTGGGCCAAAAGGAAGACACTAGCAGGACCTCCTGGTGGGTCTTGGGAGAATGTGGTCCTGGCCCCTTTCAGTTTTGGGTGGCTTCTGGCATCCCTTGGTTCCTGGTCCATCACTCCAGTCTCTGGGACCAACACTTTCCAGTTCTCTGGGTTCCGTGTTTACATCACACTCTCCTTGCATGCAACTGCCACTGCTTCCTTCTTCGAAGGCCACTGGTGGTAGTTTTCAGTGATCATCTGTGCAAATCAGGGCAGGCCCTCTTCCAACATCAAAATCCTTCAAGTTGGACTGGGGAGACAGCTCAGTGATTAAAGGTGCTTGCTGGCAAAGGCTGCTGTTCCAGGGTCAATTCTGAAGCTACCCGTGTAAGCCAGATGCAAAACGTGGCACAATCTCTGGTGTTCATTTGCAGTGGCAAGAGACCCTGATGCACCCCCTACACACACACACACACACACACACACACACACACACACACACACACACACACACACGATAATTAGAAAGAAAGATTGGTGTTGGGGAGATGGCTCAGTGGCTATAGGTGGTTGCATGCAAACTCTGTCAGACAGAGTTCAATTCCCCAGCCACCCAAGTAAAGCAAGATAGATGGGCATTCATTTGTGTTGGCAAGAGACTCTGACACAGAAGAACCTCACATAGAGTTCTCCTCACTGCCCAGCCCACAAATGAAAATAAATAAAAAGATCCCTGGGTTTGGAGAGATGGCTCAGCAGTTAAGTGCCTTCTTATGCATCAAGAGGAGAGCCTGAAGAGGCCTGAGATGATCAGAGTTCAAAGCACGTGCACCTGTAACCTCAGTCCTGCAAGGGAGCAGAGACCTAAGACTCAACCTGCCCCAAATCAGTAAAGAGACTCAGGTTCACGACAAAGAGCGGGACTCCCGACCTCATGTTCAGTTCCAGCCACAGTAGGCAAGTGGTCTCTGCTGCAGGCAAGCATATGGGATACCACACGACACCATACACTCATACACAAGCAAAAAAAGTTCCTTAAACTTATCCCACTTGGGCGATCTGTTTCCCTATCAGGTAGCAACAAGTGGTCCCCGAAATCAGTCTGTGATAGCTCTGGGTGACCATTAAAAAGCCTATGCTCTATATATCGATCACCCAAATGGATGGCTGAAGACTCTACCATACACATTCCCTCTCTTCTCTACTTCTGGAACTCCTATGAAAAATAAATTGGAGCTGGGCATGGAGGTGCCCACCTTTAATCCCAGCACTCAGGAGGCAGAGGCAGGAGGATCACTGTAGTTCGAGGCCACTCTGAGACTACATAGTGAATTCCAGATCAGCCTGAGCTAGAGTGAGACCCTACCTTGAAAAACCAAAATAAATAAATAAAATAAAATAAAGTGGACCTTGTCATTTTTTTTTATGGTATCTCACCAATCACTCATGTTCTTCGCCTTCTAACTCTACGTACGGCATTCTGCAGCCACCTTGCATCTGCCTTCCCGTTAAATCCTCTTTTCCTATCTGACTTACCCACTGTTCAAACTATCCTCTGAAAACTTTGATTTAATTATTATCATATGGAGAAACTCTCTGACATTATTTCTAGCATCCGCCTTTGTTTTTCCTCATAAAGTATCCATCACATTCTGCTTTATTTTTTTTTTCACATTCTGCTTTATAATGACCTGTTTTATGGCTGTAATTATTTTTAACATATACTATGGTCTTTTAGATAGGGCTTTCATCTGCAGTTCTACTTGGCTTTTTTTGACTTATGTCTGGTTCCAGCCTGTTCTCTCTGCTTTCTGCTTGGCTGTGGTGTGAGGAGTTGCACCTGCTTCCAGAGACTCAGCCATTCCTACCCGCAGGCTTCCCCCGATATGATGGATGGAGACCCTTTGAAGCCAGGAGCCAAAATAAGTCCTTCCTCCCTTAAGATGCTTCTGTCAGATACGTTTTTTTCAAAATGATAAGTAACTCATACATGGCCAAAGTCCCCAACAAGACTATACTGGGACATATGGACGTAATTAAGATTATGTGAGGTCATCAAATTGAGGCCCTAATCTGATAGTTTTCATGTCTTCACAGGAGACTCAAGAGAGCTTGTCCTCTTTCTCCTCAGTGTAAGATCACAGCAAGAAGGCGGTCATTTGCAAGCTCAGAAGTGGGACCTCACCACAGCGTGCCTATGCCAACGCCATGATAACTGAGAAAACAAATATCTTTCGTTTTGTTCATCCAGTCTTAAACCCGAGCCGACTCAGACATGTGGCTCATCCGACTCTCTCCCCAGCATCTGCAGCACTGCTAGGTCAGAGACATATGCTAGAGGAATAAAGGAACCTAGAAAAGCTGTGGACTCTGAAGTGACATCCTCCATGCCCAACATACATGCAAGAAAGCAAGGATATTCTCAAGTGCTGGCAAAGATGCACTCCCGTGGCCCAAGGTCCTAGATATGCCTTCTTTATTCCCATGCACAAACCCTTACATTCAGAAAACCAAGTCACAGCAAAAGGGTAAAATATGTTTGCAGATAAGCACGCCTTTAATCCCAGCACTCAGGAGGCAGAGGTAGGAGGATCGCCATGAGTTTGAGGCCACCCTGAGTCTATATAACGAATTCCCAGTCAGCCTGGGTTAGGGCGAGACCCTACCTCGAAACCATCCCCCCCCAAAAAAATTCTATGGAACATTAGATGTCTCACTTTAGTTCTATGAGGCTCATTCTCAATTATGCCCATCTCCACCAGAGAGTTAGCCACTGGGGAACCGGGTAGCAGCCTGCTTCGCCTGGCTCTACCCAGCCCTTCCCCTAGCTCCCCACAGAGGTGATTGCTGGAGCTTCCAGCTATGAGGAAAGGAAAGCAGCCTCAGAAGCCCACTCCAAGTAGCAAATAATGGCACCTGTTAAAAAGACAAGTCATTTTCCCATTTGGAAGGCATTATAGTCACTTTCAGGGGCTCTAAAAATAGAAAGCATAAAATACTTGAGATGTAAGACATACCGTAAGTCTTGGGGTACACTCTATCACATATTTCCCCTTATAGAAACCATGCAGTTTGTCCATCATTCATTACCGACTGTATGTAAGATCTCAATTATATGCCACCCCCTGCATTAGGTATGAGTGTTATCATTTTATTTTATTTTATCTATTTATTTAGGTTTTTCAAGGTAGGGTCTCGCTCTAGCCCAGGCTGACCTGGAATTCACTATGTAGTCTCAGGGTGGCCTCAAACTCATGGCGATCCTCCTACCTCTGCCTCCCGAGTGCTGGGATTAAAGGCGTGCGCCACCACACCCAGCTGAGTGTTCTCATTTTAAAGTGAGGCCACAGAATGCAGAGAGGCCAATAAATGGCTCAGGGTCTCAACAGGCAGGTTGTAAGCTTGACTGCAGCTTTGTGGTATTCCATACCCAGCTCATGCCTTCACTTGAACTTCTGATGTTATGCTGCTCTCACCCACCCTGCTTCTCCACGGGTTTGGGATCTCATGTCACCTGATGCCCTTGCTGTCTCCCCTCACTTAACGTCATACACTCTTTGCCAGCGTTGGGGTCTCTACAAGAACCTGTTTATAAGCAGGAAGATATCCGATCACAATTTCCCCAATTAACAAGGACAAACTGACCATTTTGGAAATGAACTTAGCCTGGGCTTGTCAATCTGAGCACCTGCTTACCCTCTGGGACACGTTCCCCTAAGGACATGTCCTAGAGGAAATGCTGGCATGGGCACCAGATGACACAGACAATCGTCCCTGGAGTACTGTTCAAACTGACGAGACTAGAATGGCCCAAATACCCACTGACAGGTTGGAGGCTCCCAGGCTCTCTAAGTACAGCCAGCTCTCTGTATCTTCAGGTTCCACATTGATAGATTTAACCAACCTAGTCTAGAACTAATACAACCTCCTAGCCTGGGTCTCCAGCCTGTCACTGTCCCTGAAAGACTTAGGAAGCTTTTGTAATATTGTGTGTGTTGCATGTATGTGTGCATGGAGGTATGCGTGTAGGTACACATGTGTACATGTGTGTCAGAGTCTCAGAGCTCCCTACCCATCCCCCCCTGCCAACTGGCTGTGTTAGTCCTAGGACTCTGAGCCAGCCTCCTAGCATGGTAACTGAGGATACCTCTGGGTTGAGAAGAAGGAAGGCCACCTTCCCACATCGGGCCTCAGCCCCTACCTTTGCACACTACCCAGGGCCCTTCCCTTGCAGGGCAGTTTCTCTCCTAAAAACTCCATAAAACTCCCCCTCCCCACCCTCATTAGCTCTTTTTGGCTCTCCTGCTCTGTGTCTGTATTCCCTTCTCTCTCCTTCTTTCCCTCTTTTCCTCGTTTCTTCTCTCTCCCTAGTATGTAACACCCTTTTGCTAGCTCTCTCTCTCTCTCTCTATCTGTATCTCTTTCCTTCTCCTTCTCCCTCTCTCTTTTTTCCTTCCCTCTCTCCCCAATTCCCCATTACAATAAAGTCTTGGATCCAAGAGATTGTCTGTCTGAGTTCCCTGACTCAAAGCTTCCCTTTTCTTTTGTTCGGCTTACGCTTGTCCATTCTGGCATTATTTAAGGCCCTGGATCCAAGAAACTGTTCAACTTGGCCCTACTGTGACC
The DNA here is from genome assembly GCA_004024765.1 of Zapus hudsonius. Lineage (NCBI taxonomy): Eukaryota > Metazoa > Chordata > Mammalia > Rodentia > Dipodidae > Zapus > Zapus hudsonius. The sequence goes on along the minus strand of PVHP010004595.1, from coordinate 14,789 downwards.
CCTGAGCCTAACAATGTGCACATGTGTGTGAGTGTGTGGAGGTCAGAAGACACCCTTGGGTGTGATCCTCAGGAGTATTATCCACCTCTTTGTAAGACAGGGCCTCTCATTGGCCTGGAGCTCACTGATCTAGCCAGACAAGCCAGCCAGCAAGCTACCAGGGAGCCGCCTGTGTCTGCCTACCCAGTGCTGGTATTACAGGCTTGTCATATCATGTTTGGCATTTTACATGGGCACTGGGGTTAGAACTCATGCTTGTGCAACACTTTATCCAGTGACTATCCATAATCCTGTCAATCAACTCCATATAATAAATCCCCCCCCCCCCAGCCCTTGAGAGGCTGAGGCATGAGGATTGTGAGAAGTTCAAGGCCCAGCTGAGCTCTGTAGTGAGTTCTAGATGGACAAAGACTACAGTGAGACCCTGAAACCTCGTCACAAAAACAGCCATGGGTTGGGAAGATAGCTCAGCCATTGAGAACACTTCCTGCGCCAGCATGAGGGCATGTGGAGGTCTGAGGGCAACTCAAGTTCTATTCCCAGGACCCACGTCAATGGCTGGGCATAGGCATGTATGTCTGCAACCCCAGTCCTGTGGAGAGCAGAGACTGGAACCCCACAAGTTCCTGGATCAGTAAGAGACTCGGGCTCAAGTAAGAATGGACAGAATGATGAAGTGTGACCAATGTTCCCCTCAGGCCACCATAGACAAGCCCAGCCCATCACAGGCCCCCACATGAGACTGTTACCTGGGCACATCCACATGCATACGCCCCATCCCACAATCCCCCTCCTTATTGGTTCTGTAATGTGTCCAAGCAACGTACAACTGGGGAGTGAGAAGCAGACCCATTGGACCTGACTGCCTCCAGCCTCCTGCTTCTCCAACACAACCCGAAACTCCTGTGACAGGCCTGCCAAGACTCAGAGAGAATATTAAGTATTGAAACTTTGTAACCAGAATGGACAAGCTTTCAAAAAAAAAAGTACATGATTCCTGGTTCGGATGCTTCATAAATCATACATTCTCTTCCCTGCTAGGCATACAAGCAATTTCTAATATCACATTTGAACTCTAACAGGCTCATACTCAATACCAAATAGCCTGCGTTCCTCATGGGTTCCCATCAGGGTGAGAGCAGAAGGATCTACATTACAAATCACCATGTTTGTTGTTATGACAACCCAGCCTGGATCCACTCCTGAGGAGGAGGAGGAAGTTCTCATCCATCGGCATGTGTGCTCTGTGTATTCAGGAGGGGGGCAAGATGGAGGTTTTCTTAGCCATCTTAATGCGACAGGGGAAAAAAATAAAGCAAGCACACAAAACCATAATTCTTGGTCAAGCTCTCCCAGCATGGAAGCTGAGCTCTTTGCCTTTTCTCCCTTGACAAGGTGATGAAATGTCACTCTAAGGAGTACAGGGAGATGAGATTTCTTCCTCAGGAATTTACTGAGTCAGCCTTCTTTAACCTTTGACATGAACCCACCAAATATGCTTTTGTCCTGTGAGTATCACATTCCACAATTTGTTGCGTTTTTCATTTTTTTTAAATGTGTGTGTGTGTGTGTGTGTGTGTGTGTGTGTGTTCTATGCAGGTGCATGTGTCCTTGCTGTACCCCATACACTTGCCTAAGGCAGGGGTCTCCCACCTGAGGTGAGCAGGGAGTGAAATATCTGGGGACCCACTCCATGTGCGGGATCTACTCCATCACCCTGCTGCCTGCTCTTGGTGGTGAGTGGGAGAGCTTGCAGGCCTCTGCTCTCCCATAGGCCTGGGCTTACAGACACGTGTGTCCTCAGCCAGCTGTCCTACATGGGATCTGGAGATTTGAACTTGGGCAGTCTCAGACCGCCTCAGGTCTTCATGCTTGAGTAGGAAGCAAGCACACTTAACCACTGAGCCAATCTCTCCAGCCCCACAAGTGGCTTCTGCGGTCATCATTCACTATGCTTTGGAGACTTTTCAGTAGCACTTCATTCCCTTCCCTGAGGAATCCAGGTATTTTCTCATGGGTGTGAACAAATAACTAACCAGAAGCAGCTTAAGGAAGAAAAGAATATTTTGCTTTTCAGACTACAGTTTTATGGGGGAATTTCATCACGGTGGGGAACGCATGGCCAGCTGGTCCAGGAGGCCACATCACATCTCACTAGAGAATGAACAGGAAGTAGGGCTGAGCCACAACTCCTCAAAGCCCGCCCCCAGTGACCCACCTTCTCCAGCAAGGCTCCACCTGCTAAAGATTTCACCATGACCTTCCCACACACAGCCAGCAGCTGAAGACCAGTGTTCAAACACAGGAGCCCACGGGGCGCATTTTACATTCAAACCAGCACATTTAGCTTAAAGATAGAGGTGGTTTATCTTTTCTCCTCTTTACAGGCATTTAAATTGCTTCTGAGTTGCCCCTCCACCTCAGATGAAACAGCACTGCAGGCCGGGAACAGGAGGGAGCACTCGTTTGAACACAAGACCAGAATGGCCTTGACTGGGCTATAACCTGTCCACTCTTTTGCTTTAACTAGACACAGTTGGGCACTCCTAATCTCAAATTCCAAAATCCAAATTTCTAAACTTTTTTTTTAGCATCACAAATGAGAGATTCCACACTTGACCTCATGTGACAAGTTATATTTAAATACAAGTACACTGAAAATATTACATAAAATTACCTTCAGGCTAGAGGCACAGGGTATGTATGAATGTAGATGCATTTTGTGTTTATACTTGGCTCCCATCCCCAAGGTCTTGCATTATGTAAACGGAAATTTTCGCATGTGCATAGTTTGAGTGGTATGGTGTATGCACACATATGTGCTGATGCAATGCTATGTGCGTGCACCTGTGGAAGAGACACACCGGGGGTTCCCCCTCCCTCCCTCACCTGCCTGTTTTTCTTTCCTGAACCTGAGCTGCTGTTCTCATGAGCCCCGGTGATGCTCAGGTCAGGGTTACAGATGTGTATGACCATATCCAGCTGTTTATGTGGGCACTGGAAAAATCAAACTCAGGGGGCCCTCAGGCCCTCAGGCTTGTGCAAGAAACACTCTAAACCACGGAGCCATATCTCAAACCTCACAAATATATATATATATATAATTATTTAAATATAAATATTATTATTTAAATATATACATATTTATATATTTAAATATAATATATATTAATAATATATATTTAAATTCAAAATCCAATATATTTCTGGCCCCAAGCATTTTGGGTAAGGAATCCTAAACCTGTACTTCCAGACACCAAGTTCATGAATGTCAGATCTTCAGGCCCCCTCCTGGATGCTACCTCCTCATCACTGGTCATCCTCCCAGACTGGGAATGAGGTTGACCTTCTCTTTGTGTGTGTTCCAGCCTGGCTATTTCACGTTCCTTTTTTGTCCCCTCTCGGTTTTGTTCCTTTGGCTCTTTTGTTATCGGGTTTGTTTTTTTCCTTTCATACTGATGTGTGGTGGATTCTTTCTATTCTGCACAGAACTCAGTCAGATGCCACCCATATCTATTCTCGGTGCGGTGCATGTGTGTGTGTGCGTGTGTGTGTGTGGTGTGTCCTCTGTGTCTGTGTTTGGGAAGGGCTGACAACTGAAGTGAGCCAGATGTGTTCCTCTCATTTATTGATTTTTTTTTGGGGGGGGGAGCGGAAAGAAACTTCCTCCCTAGCTTGAAACCCATGAGGCATTTTCTTTAATTATTTTTCTGATATATAGAAAATTTTAGAATTTTTTAAGCCTGTGGATCTTCAATCCATCCACCTTTCTGAATTCTCTTAAGTGCTATGATCTTTTGCAGAGCTCTTCTTTGGGTTTTAATGTAGACACTCCTAACTCTTGCAAACACTGAATGTTTTATTGATCTTTCCAATTCTTTACTTTTCTGGTGTGGTATGTGTGTGCAGTATGTTGATGTGATGTATGTACATGTGTGTTCAGGTGGGTGTGCCCTCTGTGTGTGTGTGTGTGTGTGTGTGTGTGTGTGTGTGTGTGTGCACAGAGGCCAGAGGAAAACCGATGTTTTCCATTATCCGTCAGCCTTGTATTTCCTTAAGACAAAGTCTCTCACTGATCCTGGAACTTCTGTTTCCAGTCACATTGGCTGATCATTGAGCCTCGGTGGGTTTCCAGTCTCTGCTCCCTACAGAACTGGGGTAACAGGGATGCATGGCCATGCCCAGATATTTCTGTGGCTGCTGGGGAGTTGCATCCAGGTGGTCTCAGGCCCTCTCAGGCCCTCATGCTTGAGCAGTGTAGTAATTTGAATGTGAAATGTCCTCAAAGCCTTGTATGTTTGCAATGAAACCTCGTATTCCATCGCCAGCTGGTGGAGCCTTTGGAATGTGGAGCCTTGCTGGGGAAGGTGTGTCATTGGGGGCAGACGCTGATTCATTAGCCCAGCTCCAAGCCCAGTATTTAGACTACTTCTACCCAGATATGTGACAAGATGTGAGCCAGCTTCCTGCCTGTGCCATGCCTTCCAGCCCCTTGGGACTGTAAGCCAAAATAAGCCCTTTTCTCCCATAAGCCACTTCTTCTGGGTGTTTGGTCCCAGCAACAGGACTGACACAAACATCGATCACTCTTACTCACTGAGCCATCTCCCCCAGTCTCTCTTTCCAATTCTAAGCCTATCTTCTCCTGTTTACCGTAGACTGACAAAGAATTCCAAAAGTGTTCAGCAACAGATATGATCGCAGGCATCAGAGCCTTATTTTGAGCTTTCCTGGCAATGCTACCATATTTTACCATCAAGCGTGATGTTTATTTTCAGTCTCTGACAGGTGTTTTGATCTGTTTCCAATTTGATAAGAGATTTTCTTTTTTCATCCCTTTTATTTTTAAGCCGTGAAGGAATATTGAAGTTTACTGACCACTTCTTCTGTAGCTACTGAATTAATCATATGGCCATTTCGCTTTGATCAGTTCGGGGTTGAGTCACACTGGCACATTCGGAAACACCACGCCACCCTGGCGTTTGCAGGGGGGAAGCTCATTAGTCACAATGCATTTCCTTTAACACACTGCTGGATCCAATTTGCTGACACCTTATTTAGGATGTTTCTGTGTTCAGTAACTGAGAACAACCTGTAATGAGGTGTTTCCATATCTGGAACCTTCTAAAATTGCTCCCCTTCTACCCCCTGTTCTGTGTTTCTTTTGCAAAAAAAATTGCATAAGAAAAGTATAGTATCTCTATTTTCAAACTTTGGTAAAAATCACCTTGGGCAACTTTGGGGCTCAAATCATCCTCATTATCTGGAATTTTCTCTCTGTTCCTTATTTGAAAAGTCCAGTTTCCAGGTCTCACTCCCATGTCATCTCCTTCCTAACCTCACAGGACGATCTCTCTTCCCTCCACCCCTTGCCTCCTGGGACATCTACTGCGTCCACTCTCGCAGACAGTTTTGGAAGGATCTGTGCGGACAAGCCTGTAACATCTATGTCTCACTATTCAGGATGCAAACTGCACCCCCCAAGTGCCTCGCACCCCACCTCTCCCTGAGTAGATGTCTAGTATGCATTTACCACATGGCTGTCTCCCCAACATTAATGCCATGCTCATCACATTCCAAATATACACACACAAGGCAGATAGAAATAGCACAAGGGGGAAAATGACTTTTATTTTTAACCAGTTTCCGATGTTGACTCTTGTAATATGGCTACATCTGGCAGGGTTGGGTTCTTATTCAAGAAACGCTCTGGTGTGCTCTCTAGCGGGCTGGGAGGATGGACTGGGACCAGGTGAGAGCAGCTAGGCAATGTTTATTGAGGAGTCATGGGCCAAAGAAGGTTCCATGTTTATCACTTGGGCTTCTTGTTCACACACCTGTTGCAGGCAAGAGTGTGGCTTAGACAGTCACCACCCACTTCATTGTAGGGTGGTGATGAGATGCCACCCAGGAGCCTGAGATCTGGGGGAGAGTCCAGCCCTGCTCCTGGCCCTGTGACCTTGGGTTAGCTACAATGAAAGAATGGACACACAGATGGAAAGCTGCCGCCCAGGAAAGCAGACTGGGAGAGGTGATCTAAAGGTGAGGTCCATGCTTGATTTACCTGCATCCTTACAATTCACGAGAACCGAAGATGCCCAGCTCAACAAAAATGAGCCCTCTGTGACACTTCCCCTGGTCAAATTTGTTTCACGTGCCCCTTAGAGATAAGGAAGCCAGACTGTGAGAACACCAAGTGCCCGGATGTGGGGAGAACACATTAAGGGCTCTGCCCCCTTACAAATGCTGTCTACTCTGTCCAGAGCATCTCTGCACTGGGTTCATTGCCATCTTGGGCAGAGAAAGATGCCCTCCACACAACTACTTCTTGTGTCTTAGAGAAGAAAGACAATAGTCATCTCAGAGATTCCTGAGCGGCCCTGGTGACTTCCTCTTGGGGAGGGCCAAGCCCACCTCATGCTATGGCACAGGCTGGGAGTCCTCCATGCCGCCTGGGCCTTCCCCAGCCTGCTCTGGCCTCAAGACCCTGGAGAAAACAAATTACTCTAGAGACCCACAAGTTCCCTTCCCAACCCTGCCATTCTGTTAGTCAGAGTTTTCATTTCTGTCACAAAACACCTGAGAGAAATTGACCTGAAAAAGAAAAGGTTGGGTTTGGGCTCAGGGCGTCAGAGGTTGGCTGGCTCCATTCCTTTGGGGCTCTCTGCTTGGAGGCACACAGCAGAGTAAAGCTGCTTGCCTCAGTGTGGCCAGGAAGGAGAAAGAGACAGAAGGAGAGAGAGGAAGAGGAGGCAAGAGAGGAAGAGGCTGGATATAAGGTCTGGCCTCCCCCTCATCCCCCTGTCTTCACAAGGAAGTCCCACATCCTTACTTTCCATCAGCCCATCAAACTATGAAGCAATGCACTCATCCATGGGCGAGTCCTTGACATCCAAGGTCAGGGCCCTTGACATCTGTCATGGTTTGATCCAGGTGTCCCCTACAAACAAATGAATGTGTTCTCAGTGATCAATGCTCAGCTGATGGCAGTTCGGGAATTAAAACCTCGCTAGAGCTGTGTTGTTAGGGGCGGGCTTATGGGAGTTATAAGCCAGCTTCCCCTCGCCAGTATTTGGCACACCTTCCTGCTGCTGTTTCCAGTGCTATGGCAGAGGTGATGTCCACCCCTCTGCTCATGCCATCGTTTTCCCTGCCAGGATGGAGTCTCCCCTCGAGTCCCTAAGCCAAATAAACCCATTCCTCCATAAGCCACTTTTGCTTGGGTTCTTTCTGCGCAGCAACTAGAAAGCTGACCTCAACATCATCCAATCACATCCCGAAGCTCCTCCTCCTTCAATACACCAGCCTCTGGGGGCCATTTCCTACCCAAACTACTAGTTAGCATACCCATTTTATAGATGAGGAAATTGAGGTAACGTCCCAAATCCCACACATAGGATGTGGTTGAGCCAGAATTCAAATTCAAAAAGACTAACTGTATTCTTTTATTTATTTATTTGTTTGTTTGTTTGTTTTCTTTATTAAGCAGAGAGATGAGAGAGAGAGAGAGAGAGAGCGCACCAGGGCCACCACCTTGTGGGTCTGGCTTATGTGGGACCTGGAGAATTGAACCCGGGGCCTTAGGCACTGGAGGCAAGTGCCTTAAACGCTGAGCCAACTCTCCAGCCCAAGACTAACTGTATTCTGTGTTGTAACTTCCCTTCCAGGAAAAGCACATCCATCTTCACGACCATCCCATAGCCACGCCTGGTCAGCAGAAACCTGCAGTGTTTACGGGGAAGCTGGGCTCAGCTGGTGCAGGCTGGCCTTGGAGAAGTTTAGCTAGGCTCTTACCTGCCTCTAGGGACCCACTAAGGCCTGTTCCACATTGGAAAGTGCCAAGGCCAAGGCACCTTGACTTCTGATGTCTCCTGTTCTCCTCTCACAGTGCAGAATGATCTGGAGCCCAGCTCAGAACTGGCAGCCATCACTTCTGTCTTCTTTGTGTTGGTCAATGTGTCTTGTGGTGTCATGGACTGAATGTTTGTGGCCCCTAGCCTCAAGTTAGTAATTGATCCTTAATACTCAGTGTGATGGTGTCTAGAGATAAGGACCTGGGGGGGTGTGTAGGGTTACAAGAGGTCATGATGGGGCCCTTGTGATGGAGTTCCGTGGCCTTAGAGGAAGGGATCAGTGTTCTCATTCTCTCTTCATCATGAGAAGACAAGGGCACCTTGGTGGGACAGAGGAGTGACACCCATGTGCAAGGCGGGAAGAGGTCCTCACTAGCACCCTCCATGCTGATGCCTCTAGAACCATGGGAAAGAAATGTCGGGGGAATGGAGAGATAACTCCATCTGTAAACCGCTTGCCCTGGAAGCATGAGGATCTGAGTTCAAACCCCAGAACTGCTTTATAAAGCTGAGCCTTTTTTAGGGCTGGGGAGAAGGTTCAGTAGATAAAGTGCTCAGTGCCCAAGCCTGAGCACCTGAGTTCAATCCTCAGACCCCACAGGAAAATCCAGAAGCCTGGAGGCTGGGGAGACAGCTTGCAAAGCATGCTGGGACAGGTTCAATTCTACAGCACCCATGTAAAGCCAGATGCACAAAGTGGCACAGGCATCTGGAGTTCGTTTGTAGCCACAGGAGACCCTGGTGCTCCCATACTCACTCGCTCTTTCTGTCTCTCTCTGTCTCTCTCTCCCCCTCCCTCTCTTTCTTTCCATCCTCACAAATCATTAAATTTTAAAAAAATCTCAAAGCCCTGATGGGATTCTGTAATCCTGGCATTCTTATTCGTGAGGTGGAAGGAGGGGATGGGAGAATCTTCCAGAAGATCTTCATGAGGGCCACACAAAGTACAACTGCAGAGTGAGACCAAGAGAGATCCTGCCTCGGATGGAGTAGACAGGCAAGGATGGACCTGAAAGTTGACCTCTCACCTCCACACATGGGCTGTGGCATGCACACATGCATACTCACACATGAACATATGTATGCACACACATGTACACACACACACAAATAAATGTTTTTTTAAAAGCTGGGTGTGGTAATCTTATAATCTCAGTGCTGGGGGAGGTGGAGACAAGAGGGACCCTGGAGTTCTGGTCAGCCAGTTATAGCCTGCCTCAAAAAAAGGTAGATAGCACGCAAGAGAAAATACTTGAGATTGTCCTCTGGCCTCCACATACATGTAGACCTGCACACACAAGAACACACACTGAGAAATGTCTGTTGTTTAAGCTGCCCAGTACCTGGCATTTTGTCCTAGCGGCCCAGGCTAACTAAGAGACAGGGAGGGAGAGATAACTCCACCATAAGAGGAGGCACGCTGAGGGATCAGGCACGAGGCCATTTCCAACATCAAGTTTCTTCTGTAAGTACATTCCTATAGGTGTTAGAAAAAAGAGACAGAAACTTTCCAAAAGTCCATGATGTAGAGATCACCGAGCGAGGAGCTTGAAGGAACAGCGATGCAGACACAAACTTTCTACACTCTCCTTTATTTCTCAGATGCCAAACTGGTTCTGAGTCAAAAAGAATTCCAAGAGCAGAGAAAGTGGAACCGCATCCCAGACAGCTGGTGTTGACGCAGTGGCGTCTGGCCAGCAGCACCTTGTCCGTCTTGCTGCTGTGAATGGATCCAGGCTGCGTAGCTGAAATTGAGCAGCATCCATCGTGGGTGTCTGTGACCAACCCCAAGTTTTCTCCCGCACTTCTAACGACATGATGGAAGGGTAAGATGAGGCTAACACTGGCCTGTTTCTCAGTTTTAGATTATCTTTCAGAAACTCAAGTACACAGCCACAGAAATCGTCCCCAGTAATTTCAAATTGGCAGAGCAAAGTTAATTATCTGCAATTTTATCTGTCAAAAGAGTTTGGAAAATCTTTGTGTGCTAGGGGGGTGAGTCTGATGGGAGAACCTTACCAATGCTCTGGGATTTTCACAAGTTAGAAAAGATGTTAGACATTGGCCTTGGGCAAAGGGCATCTTCCAGGAGCTGGTGGATGGCTGGCAGGGCCTGTCTGTGCTCTATGTGAGCAACAGCTGCTGAGAACCTGTGTGAGCCTTCATTCCCTGGAGGCAGGATGCTGTCTGTACCAAGGACTCACATTTGGTGCAGACCCGTGTAAAGACTTAAGGCCAACCAAGGTACCTTCATGTGGGGTTGTTAAGACTGGCCTTGCTCTGAATGGTCAGTTCTCACTTCCCTCAGGTGCTGATCTCTTCTAACTCTGGGACACCCTTGTGGCCCCCTGGAACTTTATTCTCCATCTTTTCTGGAAGGCTGACATTTCTGATTGAAGACTTGTTTCCTGCCTTCCGCCTTCTTGTTGGACTTACCATTTTGGGGCACCTGCAGGGGACTGAAAAATGAGAGGGGAGAGGTTGAGGTGAATTTGGTCCTTTGGCAGCACCTGGAAGGTAGCTATAGCCATAGTCCCTCTCTGGTTTCAGGGGACACCCCTTCCTCCTCCTTCAGCCCTACAGGTGGTAAGAGCCCTGCTCAGTAGAGGACCTTTCCAGCTCTCCTGGGCCTCCATTGTACCCACCTATACCCACAAATTAAACTCTCAGTGATTCCACTTGGGGGGGTCTGAATGTGGAATGTCCCCCGTAGCTCATGTTTGTGATGAAGCCTCATACCCTATCTCCAGCTGGTGGAGCCTTTGGGAGGTAGAAGTTTGCTGGAGAAGGGGTGTCCCTAGAGACAGATCTTGGGGCTTATCCCTCCAGCCCATTGGGTGATCAGGGCTAGCTCACTCTGATTGCTCCTTTCCTGTTCCTGTGACAAGATGTGACCCCTGTCATTCTTTCCTCACCATCATGAAAGTTCCTCCCAAGACTAAAAGCTGGAAATAAACTTTCCTCCCATCCTCTGCTTCTGGTTGGGTGTTTTGTCGCAGCCACTAGAAGGTAACTGCGACACCATTGAATAGCACCATCTATTTCCTGCGAGGACCCAACTGTTCCAAGCAGGTTTCAAAGAGGAGGTGATGACAGAGAGCTCCATGGTGTGGCTCACACATTCATAAAATATCCATGAAACCTGGTGCATGATGCAGGCTTCCTTCTCCTTCAATTGAGGAGTTAGAAACATTAAGCAGCGCCGCTCTCTCTGACTCCCTGACCTTCACACCTCTCTTCTTCCTTCCCTCTGTTCCCTCTCTGTCACTTTCCTTCCTCCTCCTCCTCTTCATTTCTCTTCCAGCTCATCCTCCACCCCTTGGCCTCCATCAGTCTGTTCTGCACTTCCCTGAGCCCTGGGCTGGAAAGGACAGTGGTGACTTGGGCTGGCTTTACCCCAGGAGACCTCACAGCCAGGACCCACTCCATCACCAAACTATAAAGTGACCGGACTGAGCAGAGAGGTCTGAGTCCACATACCTTGGTCACATTCCTGTCCTTCCCCTCACAAGTGGGTGACCGTGGACACATAAGTTAAACTCATTTGCTGTCATTCCCATATTTATAAAGCAGGAGCACCCCAGCCGACCTCCCAGAGCACTTAGAATATTCCACACGATGCCTCACACCAGCTGAGCCAGCAGTGAGCTCTGCTAAGCAGGGTCCTGGCTCTCCTTAGTGGAGGGAACCCTGATGATGGCATTTGGTGGAGAGGAGCCCTGAGATCTCAAGGAAGCTACTTAACCTCTCAGTGTCCCTGGCGCTGCCATCCTTTTCTAGGGGGTCCAGGAGGATCCTATGAGATAGTACGGAGAAGCCTCCAGGTTATCAAAATAAGATCACCACCCAGAGCTCAGTGCTCACGCATATACAAGGTGGGCTTGTATGTTGATAAATGTGTTCATGTCTTCATCGTCAATTGGTGACAGCTCTTACCTCCTCCCAGGCTCCCCCATTGCTTACTTATGGGAATCTTCCAATACTCTGGCCCAGGAGCTGCTGGAAATCAGTTTGTTTGCCTAGATGGCAGGATGGAAGATGGTTCTAGGTCCCTGAGCATAGCAGTAGCAAGTGTCTTTCTTAAAGTGCTTCTGGGCTCTTGAGAGTGGACCAAAGCACACAGGAAGTCAGCATCCTGTCCTCACCAAGGGTCAGTCCTGCCCTGTCTGTGGGTCTCTGCGTGGAGTGGTCCCTGCCTTAAGGAATGAGCTTTTCTTGGCCCTCCCAGTCTAGTGGCAATGGAGGGGACATCAAAAAGCCAAAGCTGCTGCTCGCTGTAAGATAAATGCCCGTCGAGGCTGCCTGCTTTTGATCAACAAATCCTCCCAGCAAACCGCTAGTCTCCTGATACCATTCAAATTAGCTTAAAGGGCTTTCCAACTGCTTGATTTTTTTTTAATCTTCTAGCTATCTTGGGAGTTTGCAGGTACAAGTTTCTGTGACTTTTCTAAGCAGAAGTTCCCCCTAGTTTAGATACTGGATGGAAAGGTGGGGTGGTGGGGGGCTTCAGAAAAACATTAATACTAAATTTAGGGTATGCCAGCACCTGTCACCTGAAACTAAGGTGGAGGCCACATGTCACTCCTGAAACCTGCAGGCCCCATGTCCCCTGGAACAGAAAAGCCATGTAAAGCCTTTGCAAGAACGCATTTCTTTTGCCCACCTCTGTGTGTGTGTCTGTGCATATATGGGTGCACATGTATGTGTGTGCATGTGCCTAGAGACCAGTGGACAGCTTAGGTGTATGCTCCTCTCAGGTGCCACCTTTTCTGAGACAGGGTCTCTCATTGGCTTGGAGGTGCCATCTTTTCTAAGCCTGGAGGTCACCACATTGGCTAGAGTGACTGGCTCAGGATCCCTGGGGATTCTCCTGTCTCCACCTCCCTAGCGCTAGGATTATAAGCATGTACCACCACGCCTGGCCTTTTCATGTAGGCTCTGGGGACTGAACTCAGGTCTTCATGCTTATAAGACAAGTGCTTCAGAGACTGAACCAGCTCCCCAGCCTAAAGTCTTTGCAGGTTTGCATTTTCCTGTGGACTATTATACTATGAAGTCTGTTTCTGGATCTTTGAAGGAAGTTGTTTTTCTTTATCATACAAGGTACAGTGTGGATCCTCAGTGCCTAACCCATAGTATCTGTTCAATACAAGATTAATCTACATCACAGCTTGCTATCATTTTCTGACCATAGCAGATTTGATTCTGGCAACTGTGAAAAAAAATGAAATTTGTTATTTGACACATTCTAGAAGAGGCCCATGTCCTTATGTGACTTAGGTCTGTTTACCCTTATTTTAAAGAAAAATCCTTTGATTGTAGGTGCTTCCAAATTAACTTTGATAGTGAGAATTAAGTAATTGACGTTTATTTTCATCACTGATAATTATCTACCATGAAACTGATCAGTTCTTGATGAGAGAATTTCCCTGTCTTGCTCTGCTATTGCATTAGATACCTTGTTGAGATATCATATCAGTGTACCTCTGAGAACACCCACCCCAACCCAACAGAGTCCATGGCTGAATGCCCGGTGGTCAGAGCAGTGCTGAGCACATTCTAGAAGTTCTTTGAATATTCATTAAATTAATGAATAAATACACAAGTAAACGAATTGAAGAGTTCTCTCCCAAATGCTGGCCTCTTGGAGTCTTCATTTAAATCACTACTTCTCACCCAGGGGTGATCTGCATCCCAGGGGACATTTGATAGCATCTGGAGACATTCTCAGGTGTCCCATTCGGGCATGAGGAACACAGACACTGGGAGTGCTGACAGAAATCCTACACCGCATGAGGTGGTCTCTCATCACCGACACCCATCTGCCCCCCAGATGGTAGCACTGAGACTCAGAGACACAGACTGGAACCACGTGGGGCATCAGCACTGCATGCCGGGCAAATGACCTTGGGCTGTGGACTTAGCACTTAGCTGTCTCTCCCAGACAGGAAGGTCACTTGTGTGCCCCAAACAGATATCAAGCTTTAAACCCTCAGTTCTGTGCGCAGGCAGCAAAGCCCACTGATGACGCACTTACAAACTCAATACTAAGTCAGCCACAATGGAGATCTGACCTCTGCCAGTGAAAGGGGGTGCATGGCATGCGTGCGTGGAACTGTCACTGTGAAGCCCATCTCTTGGTTCAAGGAATATGCTCTGATGAAAAAAATTCAAAGAGGGTTAGGGAAATGGCGACCTCAGAATGTCTGCATGACACAAGTTTCCAGATAACTCAAAGGCCTTCCATTCAAACACTTCACCAACACCCTCTGCCTCCTACTGGCATTCACTTAGAAGTAACTAGAATGGAGAATTGCAAAGCTGTCATTTTTCTTCCATGGTGATTCAAGGAGATGTTTCTTTCCCAACATAACAAACTACACAACCGTCTGGTTCCTAGGAAAGACCCTGATACTAAACTCTTGCTCTGACCTCGGCAACTAATTCCACAGCCTGGGAGAATCTGTTCCACAATGTGAAATGCACATGACAAAAGTAATTTTTCCCATGGAAGGATTGCTTGCTTTCAGTAGTTATTTTTCACCCAGAATCCAATATTTGCTATGCTCTCCTCCATTTACTGGTGGAGCACTTCCTGTGTGTTTCACTTGAGTGGTCATGTGACTTGCCCAAGGTTATATAGCTGGGATGTGGCATTGGGTGCCTGGCTTAGTTTTCTTGTAATTAGAGGATCGTATTCTTGCTGGGTAGGACGCATGCCCAAAGCAATGACCACTCAGGAGCTAACTTCACACTTCTGATGCTAATCGAGGTGGGTAAATCCCACAGGACACAAGAGCCACTCACTGTGCAGGAGTGCCCCCCAGCCTGCCCTTTTCTCTCTCATTGACATTAATTAGCCTTACCTGTGAGTTAACTAATGCCTGAGAGGTGTAGAAGCTCTAGTCCCACAGGCAGCCCTCGGCCAAGGACATG